>CAWVNO010001142.1:0-69801 GCA_963930645.1 Salticus scenicus | reverse complement strand
ATGATAATTAAAGATCCTTCGTTGTCTACACACTATCCCAAAAATTTTGATTATTTTTTTTAAGAAGCTTCTTTTAGTTACTAAAACGCACAAAATAAAAATGTAATTAAAAAAAAAAAAAAAAAGAAGCTGGAAGTTTTTTTTTTTTTTTTTTGTGTAGCCCTAAAAAGCATTAAAAAAAAAAAGTATTCTTGCAAGGACATGCTATAAAAAAATAAATAAAAGTTTCAACAATAAGAAAATTGTTGAAACAAAAATATAAATATTTCACTTTGCAAGAGATGGAAAATTTTAAATATTCAAAATACTTTAAAAAGCATTCGAGGACAATATTCTTTTTGTATAAGTATTTGTTGGAATTTTTAGCATGTTCTATTACTTTTCTTTGCTGTTTTTTTTTTAATTTTTGGTTAGAGCGTGTCATGGGTTCGGTTCTCCAAGGGCCGATGCATTAATTTTTTCAGATATCTAATAGAAAAAGTGTCAGTTGATAAAAGAAAATCTTTCAAAGTCTACACAATATTCTTTGATTAATTTTTTTAGAAGCTTTTTTTATAACTAAAAAGCAGAAAATAAAAATTTAAGGAAAGAAAAAAAAAACATTTTTTAACAGTAGAAACTATCTATTGTGGAGTCCTGAAAAGCATAAAATAAAAAATTATTCTTGCAATGACATGCTACAAATAGATGAAAGTTTCAGCACTAAAAAAATTTTAGAGAAACATATAGATATTTCACATTTGCCAGAGATGAAAATTTTTAAATATTCAAAATATTGTAAACAGCTTTCGAGACCTTTGAAATTTATGGCTTAACAAGTACTTATGTAGAAACTAATGACTAAGAATATTGGTCCCGATAACTTTTTAAAATATTTTAAATGTTTAAAAATTTTCATCTCTGGCAAAAGTGAAATAATCTATATTTTTCTCTAAAATTTTCTGAGTGTTGAAACTTTCATTTATTTATAGCATGTCTTCGAAAGAATTGATTTTTATTTTATGCTTTTCAGGGCTCCACAATAAAAAGCACGTACTCTTAAAAAAATGTTTTTTTTTTACTTTCTCTTACCCATAAGGTAGAGAAAGTATTGTTTTTGGGTCAAATTTTCGAACGCGAGATTTTGTTATATTTACACGTTTGGAGGTCCCCTGAATACGAAAATCATGTTTTTAGCAAATGGTCTGTGTGTCTGTGTGTGTGTCTGTCTGTTATCAGCATATCTCAAAAACAAATTATGGCAGAAAGTTCAAACTTGGTATTCTAAATGTGTATCATATAGGGATACTACAGTAAGCTTTTCGTTAAGATCAAGCAAATGGTTCGTGTACAGGGACAATCAAGAGAATTCTAATACATTACGTCTATGGGGGAAATTGCAGGTAAGTAGAGTTTAACGTCTATAGACTGCACTAAACCAAATGAAACGAATATATATATATATATTGTAATAGAGATAGTCAAATGGGAAAAAAAATGTGTATGTAGGAGCCTCGCCTCCCCCCCTGGGGGGGGGGAAGTCCCCCCTCGAGGGTAGTAAATTTTCATGATGGGTATCTTTCAAAAGAGCTCGCCAATACCTTTAAAACGAATGGTTGAACCATCGATCTGCGATAATTTAAAACTGTGGAAAATATCTCCCTAAACAATTGGATGCATGAAGGTCACTAGATGGCGCTACGCGTCCAGTGACTTACTTTTTCACTTTGAGATTGATTTTAGATTTCCTGGAAGCACCGGCAGATCACGTTTGACTTTCGACCTCATAGCATCAAAGGGATGCTAGATTTTAGAATTCTTGTTCCTTTACGGAACCTTTACATTAGAAAATATGTTTGTTCTTTTTGATTTATTTAACCATTCTGTAAATATGTAAATTTAATTTTCACTTGTAAATAATCATGTAATAGTATTAAATAGCTTTAAAATTATTAGAGCCTATCTATGCATCATTTGAAATCGAAAGTGTATCGTTTTTTCTTCATGGTGCAATCGGCCGGGAAAGCTCTCAATTTACATTTATTGTTTAAGAGCTACAATAGATTTAATGGAAAATAATTTAGTTTTCTGATTTTGTGGAGCTGCTGGCATTTTCGAATAATGGCATTTTTAGAACAGGTGAACTATTTTTTGTTTCCATTGATAAATTTAATTTTCGATTTGATTAACCATTCGAAAAGGGGTAAGTTTTATTTCTTTCGATTCAAATATTTGTTCTGAAATATTTTTGCTGCTTAAAATATTTGTTTTAAGAGATCCTTTCATTTTTTAGCATGTTATAAATAAACAAATAAAAGTTTCAGATTAATTTATATAAGATTTAAGCGCTAAATTAGTATCAGAATGTACTATTTAGTTAAGGATAGGTTTGAATTATTTTATTTTTGTTTCTGTTTTATTTTGTTAAAAATAAATACTTACTATAATTGAATTATTATTTCGTTTTAGTTAGGGTTTCGATTTGATAAAAATATAGAATGAATTATTATTTTGTTTTGGTTTCAGTTTAGATTTAGAGATAGTGTTCAAAATTAGATTTGATATTGTATAAATTGATATAGAAATTTGAATTTAAACATGAATATTGATACACTTAAAGCTACTAGAACTCCGATTCGCCGCGCTGTTTCAAATTTGATTAAAACGCTCGAATCTGAGTTAGAGAAAAACCAGGATGAAATATCTTTAGATATCATTGAGGAAACTTTGGCTAAACTAACCGACAAAGAGAACACTTTGAATAAACTAGATGAAAGTATTTTAGATTTAACAAAAACAGAAAACATTGAAAAAGAAATTGAGGAAAGGGAGAAATATAAAGAACAAATTATCACATGGAAAGTTAGAATAAACATATTTCTCCATAAAACGCAAATAACTACCCCAGTTCTGACAAATAAAAATGATGTAGATATAAAAACGTCGCATTGCGCATTAAAATTACCAACTTTAGAGATTAAAAAATTTGATGGCAGTATATTAAATTTCAACGAATTTTGGGAACAATTCAGAACAGCTATACATGAAAACGAAAGTATTGATAAAGTACAAAAATTTACATATCTAAATTCTTATTTAATTGGTGAAGCTGCTATAGCCATCAATGGGTTAAATTTAACGTCTGAGAATTATGACATTGCGGTAGATATAGTTCAGGAACGCTTTGGTAGAAACGAACTTATAATTGATGCGCATATCAACAAATTACTAAATTTGATACCCGTTAAAAAATCACATGACATAAATTCACTTCGAAAATTGTACTCAGAGTGTGAAATCAATATTAGAGGATTAAAAAATTTAGGAGTTGACATTAAATCGTATAGTTGCTTATTATATCCGATTCTCATGAAACTAATACCAAAAGATTTTGTATTAGAATTTACCAAACAAACATACACTAAAAAAGAAAATACTGTTGTGGAATTGTTAGAATTTTTGAAAAAAGAAATTGAATGTCGCGAGCGAAATGAATATTTGTTTAGGGAAATAAATAACACTAATGAATCTTCCATAAGGAAAACAGATGTACATTTTCAAGAGAAAATTAATTATAAAACGACAAATTATGGAAAAAAACTTTCCCTCGAAACCAAAATTAGCGACAACATCTACTTTCACAACTAATGTAACGAAAAATAAGTGCATATTTTGTGATTCATTTCACAATTCATCTTTTTGTAACGCATTAAGTATTGAACAAAAAAGGGAAATATTGAGAAAACAAGCCAGATGTTTTCTCTGCTTAGGCTTAAAACACCGTATAAGTGATTGTTGATTAACAAAATTAAATTGTAGAATTTGCAAGGGAAAACACAATGAAAATATATGTTTTAAGTATAATTCCCCTCGCCCAGAGCAAAATAATGATAAAAGTGAATCGAATGTAGACAAAAATAAAATCGAAGAAACAGTGACGGCAGTTTCACACGCTGAAAACACTCGTAGGATTCTCTTGCAAACAGCTTGCGCTACAATTAAAAATAGAAAGAATGAACATTTAATAAGATTATTATTTGACACAGGCTCCAAGCGAACATTCATTAGAGAAAACATTGCTGAGAAATTGAAATTAAAGACTATTAGACAAGAAAAACTTTCGGTTTTTACCTTCGGTAGTAAAACTGCTATTCAGAAAACGTATGACGTAGTATCATTAACATTGCAAAACAGACACAATTCAAATTCTAAAATACAAATAGAAGCTCTAGTTACACCAGAAATTACCAGTTCCAATATTCCACCACCTGACAATAAAATTAATTGAAAATAAAAACTTTCAAAATTTAATCCTTGCAGATAGTACAGATTCTAAAGATCCAATTTCTTTATTAATAGGAGCGGACTATTATTATAATATCATAACAGGAAAAATTAAACATTTGAGCAGAAGTCTCGTAGCTGTCGAAAGTATATTTGGGTGGTGTCTTCAAAGCCGTAAGGGAAAAAATGACATTTTGTTGACACTCAGTGTCACCGTAGAAGATAATTTGATTTCAGATTATATAAAGAAATTTTACGATTTAGAGGCTTCTGGTTTAATTGATGAGAAAAAAGAACTTGATCCCACGGAAAATGAGATTTTGAAAGAATTCGAGCGCAATATTATCTACAAAAATCGACGTTATGAAGTTAATTTACCGTGGAAATTTGAAACTAAGCAACTAAATGATAACAAAAAGAATGCGGAAAACAGATTTACCCGACTCAGAAAGAGATTCTTAAAAAATCCTAATTTGTTTCTTGAATATCAGGATATATTACAAAATTATTTAAAGGAAAATATCATTGAGGCAGTCTCTAATCCTGATACTGACACTAACAATATCACTTTTTATCTTCCGCATCGTGAAGTAATCAGGAAAGATCGTCCTACTAGCCAATTACGAATTGTTTTTGATGGTTCAGCTCATGAGGAAAATTGTCCTTCTCTAAATAGTTGTTTGCACATAGGACCAAATCTTTATCCTGATATCTTTGATATTTTATTAAGATTTCGATTTGATGCAGTTGCTTTTACTGCCGACATGAAGCAGGCATTTCTGCAAATAATGCTAAATGAAAAAGATAGAGATGTTACGAGATTCTTATTTACAGAAAATCCCTCTGATGAATCTCAACCTCCCTCAGTTTATAGATTTACGCGAGTTTTGTTTGGCATAAGTAGTAGTCCATTTCTATTGTGTGCTACTATAAAATATCATTTGAAAAAATATTCAAAAATTTATACAGATACAGTAGACTTCTTAAATGAAAATATCTATGCTGATGATATAATAGGTAGTCGACCAACTGTAGACCAGGCTCTAAATGTCTCTTTGGAAACAACAAAAATTTTTGAGGATGCCAGTATTTCGCTCCATAAATGGAAAACTAATTCTAAGGCTTTATACAACGCGTGGCAGGCTAATGGCATAATTTCGGACGAAAGTCCCAATCCTGAATCATTTGTAGGAGAAAAATTGCCTTATAAGGTATTAGGTATAGCTTGGGACAATGATCAAGACCTACTATATTTTCACACTAAAGGTTTATTATAATTTGTAACTAAAAGAATAAATACAAAAAGATTCATATTGCAGGTTCTTGGTCGAATCTTTGATCCAATTGGATTTTTAGGACCTTTTACATTGAGAATAAAATTTTTAATGCAGCAAGTATGGTCCTCAGGTATAGATTGGGATGAACAGTTACCAGAGGAAATGGGGTCGCTATGGTCTAAATGGTGTAATGAAATTGTAGAACTAAATGATTTTCACATTCCTCGTTATTATTTTCCTGGAATCTCTGCAAGTAATTTCAAAAAATTTGAACTTCATGTTTTTTGTGATGCAAGTATCAAAGCCTATGGCACTGTGGCTTATCTTCGCTTAGTCACATATGATGAGAAAATATCAACAACTTTCATCTCCTCGAAAAACAGGATAGCTCCTCCGAAGAAGTTAACACTTCCTAAACTCGAACTAATGAGCGCTTTATTATCCGCTAGATTAAGCAGTAATATTTTGAAAGCCTTAAAACTTGATATAACTTGTTATTATTGGACAGATTCAAAAATAACTTATTTTTGGATTAAGGGGCTACCTGAAAAATTTAAACCCTTTGTTAAGAATAGAGTTGCAGAAATCCAAAATCTGACTTCTTCGAATTGGCATCATTGCCCTGGAGCAGACAATCCTGCAGATATCGTTTCAAGAGGTTCAACAATTTCAAAATTGATAAACGAAAGGTTTTGGTTACATGGACCAGATTGGCTCAGCTTACCTTCTGAATTTTGGCCTAGACCTGATAATGAACAAAAGGTCGAGATTGAGGAGTTAGAATATAAGAAGAATCTTAAAGATGTAATTCAGTGTGAATGCATAGTTCAAGAACCAGAAAATCCCATATATATTAAAAAGTATAGTAATCTAGAAAAATTAGTTAGAATCACTGCTTATGTAAGAAGATTTGTAAACATTCTCAAAAATTCGACAAGAAATCATGGTCCTTTGAATACAGAAGAGTTAATAGAAGCAGAGAATTTTCTTGTCAAAAATGAACAAAGACGCTTTTTTAAAGAAGAAATCGAAGCATTAGAAAACAACAAACCCTTGAATAAAGATTCTCCCTTGGTTAACTTTCTTCCATTTTTAGATGAAGACAAAATCCTAAAGCTTGAAGGAAGGTTGAATTTTAGTGACTTAACCCTTGAAGAGAAACATCCGAAAATTTTACCTAAAGAGTCTTGGTTAACACAACTGATTGTTTATCGAGATCATGAGAGAACAATGCATGGTGGAACTGCTTGTACTTTATCAAAAATTAGGAAACAATTCTGGATCATAAAAGGAAGACAACTAGTAAAGAAAATTATCAAAAATTGCATGATATGTCGCAAGTACACTGCTAAGAATTCGAATCAAATAAGTACTCCTTTACCAAGAGATCGTTCATCTGAATCTCCACCTTTTTCGATTTGTGGACTGGATTTTGCTGGTCCTATTTATGCAAAAGAAGGAACTGATATCAAGAAAACTTTCATAGTTTTATTTACTTGTGCTATTACAAGAGCCCTTCATTTAGAACTCGTAAAAGATATGACTACAGATTCCTTTTTGCTAGCATTTAGACGATTCCTTGGACGAAGAGGCAATTGTAAAGTAATTTATTCTGACAATGCCAAAACTTTCAAGAGAGCAAAACAAGAAATTGAACAGTTGCACAAGGTCTTAGCCGATAATTCGCTCCTCACATTTTTTGCCAAAGAACGAATTATTTGGAAGAATATTGTTGAGAGAGCAGCCTGGTGGGGCGGTTTCTATGAGCGTCTTGTAAGATCTGTGAAAGACTGTATTAGAAAAATTCTTGGAAAAGCCTTATTAAATCAAGATGAGATGTCAACTTTGCTAGTAGAAGTTGAAGCCGTTCTAAATTTACGTCCCATCACATATGTGTACAGTGAAAATGACGAACCAAGTCCTTTGACTCCAATGGATTTTTTAACCATCGGACGACCAATTACTTACCCTGTAAATTTTAGTGATATCATCGAAAAGGCTTCAACTCGGTTAACTGCTTTGCGACGAAAGAAGTATCAGTCACTGCTACTAAAACAGCTGTGGTCAAAGTGGAAGCATCAATATCTCATGGACTTGAGAACAGCCCATTCAGTAAAAAATCCTACCGCTCAACCCGAGCTGAAAACTGGAGATATAGTTCTAATAGATGAGGATACAAAAAATAAACTATTGTGGAAAATTGGCAGAATCGAAAAGGTAATGATTGGAAGAGATAACCAAATTTGATCCTATGAAGTAAGAACAGGTAATGGTTTTTTAAAAAGAACTATACAACATTTGTATCCCTTAGAAATAGTTTAAGACTTTATAACTGGAAAAAAGACTTTTCTTTTGGAACTCTAATTTTTTATTATATACCCTTTTCATTTTTTTTTTCTTTACATTTAAGATCCTTTTACGATGATAATTTTCAAATTAAAAAATTAATAATAATCTGTTTGTTTACATTTATATCGTTATACAATTTAGTGCATTTGCTTTACATCTGTAATTAATGATTGTTTATTTTACAATAAGGTGTTCAAATATGCAAGAAATTTGAATAAGTATGCAATTTTGTTAATATTGAAATTTTAATTAGTATTATTTAGTGTCTGTATTTTGATTTTTACTAAACCACTTAGAATTGAATTATTGAATATCAAGTTGATATGTACTTATTGATTATAGAATTGTTTTGAAAAAAAAAATAATAATTTGATGTCGATGCTGAATATTTTTTGATATTATTATATTTAGATGAAAATAGATTTTGATTATCAGTACTTACTGATTTTTGTTAATAATTAGATGCTTTTTGATGCATCTAATTGGGCGGGGAGTGTGTGGAAAATATCTCCCTAAACAATTGGATGCATGAAGGTCACTAGATGGCGCTACGCGTCCAGTGACTTACTTTTTCACTTTGAGATTGATTTTAGATTTCCTGGAAGCACCGGCAGATCACGTTTGACCCAGGGGGGTGCCATTTCATAGATGCGCGAATTTTTAGCTATTTGAGATTTCTCGCGCACTACGTCATAAAGCGGATCGATCAAATCTTGTTTACATTTGAAATAACTGTGTTTAAATTGCTTTTTTTATTATTTATTTATTTATTTTTTCTTTTAATCGAATTTGTTTAAATGTACCGTGTGATAATCTTAATCTACGTCTTTTGTTGCTTCTTTGACATGCTCCGCATTAGAGCACATATATTTTTTAAAGAATACATTATTGAAAGTGATAGAACATTGCTGAAAAACTGTGATGTATAATAGCAATACATAGATTGCTCATAAAATCAAATCATGTAAGTAATATCATCGTGTATATTACATCATACATTTTCCAGATCAGAAGTAATAAATCAAAGGGATATTAAATTAGCAATAATCATGTATTAAGTATGTTTGTTAAATGTTTATGCTACTTCCCTTCGATTTTCAAGTATACTCTTTTGAAAGCAGGCAGTAGCCAATGCCTGTTGTCTGCTGTTTAAAGTGACCTTTTTTTAAAATTCAAATAGGAACATAATTAATATTTTGTTAAAATTTATTATCTTTATAAAACATGAAACAAATTGTGGTATCTCATTAAGTTATGTAGTGGAT
Source organism: Salticus scenicus (assembly GCA_963930645.1). Classification (NCBI taxonomy): domain Eukaryota; kingdom Metazoa; phylum Arthropoda; class Arachnida; order Araneae; family Salticidae; genus Salticus; species Salticus scenicus. The sequence goes on along the minus strand of CAWVNO010001142.1, from coordinate 60,647 downwards.
AAAAATGAGTACACACAAAAATATTTCTGCAGTTTAAAATTAAAATGAAATAAACTTGTGTGTAAAAAAAAAAAAAAATCTTAGTACTTTTTTTTATTTTAATTTTTTCTTTCTTTAATCCTCTGTATAAAGTATCTGGATAATTGAAAATTTTATGAAATTGTTTTTATGTAGTAACACATTTCAATGTAACTTTTGTAATAACATGTTAAAAGTGGCAGTAGTAGCACATGTTTTCCAATGAAAATAGTTTTAAAAATACCAACAAGCCAACATGAGCAAAATGTTTTGAAACTATTTCTGTCATACCCCATATTTAAACAATGAATATAATTTTTCTTTTGTAAAAAATTGTTGATCATTGCTTAAACATTTTGGAGTATTATATATATATATATATATTAAAAAAAATAAATAAATAAACACCACAGAACTGAGGTTTAAAAGTAATAAGTACAAAACTTTGAATAAACACCATAAAATGCAAGAGTTCACAATAATTGTTTCAGGTGAAAAGAAAACATGACCCTTCGGCAGCACTCTTGCCTACTTTATTCGCCTTGATGAAGTGTTGTGTTTTCTTTTAACCTGAAACAAATGTTGCAAGTTCTTGCATTTTATGGTGTTTATTCAAAGTTTCGTATTTATTAATTTGGAGTATATTTACTGACAGGGTTTAACCTGGCAAAAAAATTACTTTAGCATTTTAGCGAAAATAGGCAAGCCCTATTTTAGCTTTTTCGAAAGTTAATTAATTCTTTGGATACCAGTGATTTCTTTTACTTACAAGGAACATCATCCAACTGTCTGTCTCGGATTTCAATGAGAGAGAGGCGTTTCTTTTCTAGAGGCGTTTCTTTCATATTTGATATGCTATCAAATTTTACTCAAAAATATGCGAAAAATTTGTATTTATACAGCAAGTGAATACTCAAATGAATAATTCAGTTGAAATAATTTTCAGTACTACTATAAATTTTCATTTGTAGCTTAAACATGAAAGCGCAAAATCATTTTGCTTTGTTTTTAAACTGTGCTATCATAATGTTAGACCCACCACCACGTATCATTTTTTTTTTTTTTTTCTGGATTGTGTTTTATCAACTGCCCTTCCCTCCTTTTCGGTGCAAGAATGAAAAAAGTGATCATGAGTCCATTCTGATATCAGACTTTTTTGTATATTCATATTACTTTCCGCTACAGTACAGATTTTCATGCAAGACAAGTTAGCTGTATCCGAAGATCTTTTTTTTTTTTTCATGTACATTAAGCATATTACTGATTACATAAATACATATGATACATACATGCATATTATTGATTGCTGCAGTACAAAATTTCATACATTTCTTCTTTCATGCAAAGTGAAGTATAATCATCTCTCAAAAATCCACAATTCTCTGAAGTCCACATATCAATTGCAATGTAAACAAACACTGTCACAACTGATTTGTTGATTAGTGGATTGCGAAAATTTAGCTGTATTAGAAGATAAATCAATTATTAATTTGTGCTGATCAATTACCAATCACTCAGCATGTTACATGGGACGAAATAATAATTGTAATATAATTAAAATACACTTGGAGTTCAACAACCAAAAATTCAGTAAGTGATTTTAGTACCCTTCTAATTTCTGTTATTAAGGAACCTATTTTATTTGTAAACTGATACTAATAATTGTTTTAAATTGTTATGCTGAAACTTTTTTTAAATGGGGAAATAATAAATTTAATATGAGTTTAAAGTCTGACATAAATATTAATTTCTCCTATTTCCAATATTTAGTTTACTTTTAATATTAAAATTCATAATATTGAAGTATTTAAAAGGTAAACAAACATATCATAATATTACAGATAACTGAATATATTATGTATTTCTTTTTAAATTGAAAATTATAAAGTGTTTTATTTTGAACAAACTATTTTAAAGAATGTATTTTTATTTCATTTTTACTCATAAAATTAAAATCCACAATTTTACTGAAATATCTGAAATGTAAACAAACAAATCACACTAGTACAGCAAAATTTATATATTTTAGATTTTTTTAAACAAATACGTGCGCTTTCTTTTGAGCGAAACATTTAAATAACTGCATTTTTATTTCATTTTGATGTAATTTAAATTCATCGTCTTACTGAAGTAATTCATGACAATATTGAAGTATTTAAAAGGTAAACAAACATATCAATATTACAAATAACTTCATATATTGTGTATTTCTTTTTAAATTGAAAAATATAAGTGTTTTATTTTGAACAAATATTTTAAAAAATGTACTTATATTTTATTTTTACTCATAAAATTAAAATTCATAATTTTACTGAAATATCTGAAATGTAAACAAACATATCGCGATCATATAGTAAAATGTATATATTTTACATTCTTTTAAAAAAATATATGTGCTTTCTTTTGAGCACAACAATTAAATAACTGCATTTTTATTTCATTTCATTTTAATATAATTGAAATTCATCTTTTTATTTAAGTATTATAAATGTAAACAAATGCATAGCAATGTTGCCGAAAACGCGAAAGCTTTATAATTTTTTATGAACTTATACGTATTTAAAATAAATATTTTAACGAATGTACTTTTATTTCATGTAATACCATACATGATTTTCGTTTTTGGGTAATATTTATATCAGATTATAAGATATATTTTTTAGTAAGTAATAGCTAGCTCTGGGCTAGTAACAGCTGTATATTTGCATCGTAGTTTGTTTCTGTATTCCGCCTTGTGACGTTTCACTTCTGCTTGCTTCTGATTGGCTACTCTTCAAATGGCCCAACCTTATAATAGAAGAACCTTGGTTTGACCTTCGACCTCATAGCATCAAAGGGATGCTAGATTTTAGAATTCTTGTTCCTTTACGGAACCTTTACATTAGAAAATATGTTTGTTCTTTTTGATTTATTTAACCATTCTGTAAATATGTAAATTTAATTTTCACTTGTAAATAATCATGTAATAGTATTAAATAGCTTTAAAATTATTAGAGCCTATCTATGCATCATTTGAAATCGAAAGTGTATCGTTTTTTCTTCAAAACAAAGTTATCGATTTTTTTTCAACTTTTAACAATTTTTTTTTTTTTTTTTTTTTTTAAATATTGAGAATAAAATGGACTTTTTTTATATTTAGTATTATACTACTTCTCTAATATGGAAATCGTCTGCATTATCATAAAAGATAATTTTTTTAAATAATAATTTTAATAAATTACTTTTTAAAAAGAGAATTATTTTTTAATAACCGAATAAATTTTATATAAATCTAGGTGCATTAATGAAACGGGGGGTTGAGGGGGGCGGTAGCCCCTCTCACACAGAATTAATTATAATATAAAACTCTTCCGAAGCCTAATTTGAATTGTTTAACATAGGTTTACATAACATTGTTATCTTACCTCTTAATCTCCAACCTGTATTTATAGTATTAAATTTCAGGGTAAGAGAAAGTCGTGTGAGTGACACACCAGATTATTTTACTTAAATTTTTATTTATTTATTTATATTACGTATTATGAGAATTCTCTAGCAGTTCAAGTCTGTCTTAGAAAAAAAAAAAAAATGACCTAAGTAAAAAAAATTAATGCCATTTCCAATATATTTTCCAATGCTTAATCCCTGTTATGCTGAACAAGTTTGTCAAAATAGAGAAAATGTTATAATTAACAATACAGATATAAAATAGTGGACTAATAATGTTAGTTTGTCTTTTTAAACGAAACAATGTGAAAGCATTTATTCTGAGACACTACCGTTTAAACATGACTGATTTTTCATAAATTTATTTAAATTAATGCAGCATTTTTTAACATAATTTGTTTAACCTTAGCTTAGCATTTTATCTAATGTCTTTGAAAATAGGATGTTAAAGAATACCTAAAGAGCAAAAAAAAATTTTTAACTGAAAAGCAACAACAAAAATCTGTTCTAAAATTTTTAACTAGAATTTAACTGGAAATCACATTATTACACATTGAAATTACTATATATATATGTTAATTGTGCAATTATTAATTAATTAATTTGTTTATGTGCGAAAACTGGTAAATATTACTTTCCTTACCTTTTTTGAGATAACTTACACAAATCTTCCACAAACATACAGAAGGATATTGTATTATCTAGAACAATTGGCTATCAGATCATATAAGCTGGAGACAAAATGTAAAGAGGTTTTTTTTTCCTTTTAGGACCAGAGTCCTATTTCTTTAAACAAGAAAAGAAAAAAAAAAAAAAAAAAAAACGTCAGCACCATTCACAACACACCATCTTCCTTAGCTACCAACTACTCAGATTTTCTAACACCACTTTTTAAATTTTCAACAAAATAGTCCCGAATAAAGATCCGCAGGATAAAATAGCACAGACAATTTAGCCCGTGGATAAAATAGCCCTGACAAAACAGCTCCGATAAAATAATAGTAGGATAAATTTTTCCTAGGACAAAATATCCCGACACATAGGCCGAAAACAAAATAACCCCAAGACAAAATTGTAAAGGCTGATTAATAGCAGCACTTGATTCCCCTCCCCCCCCATTTCGTTTTGTATTAATGTCTGAAGTCAAATATAACAAGTATAAAAGAGTTAAAAGAAAAGGAGGGAAACTTTCTAACGTTATTTTATTTTTTACTTAAATTTAACAGAGAACATGGCTTAGTGTTAATGTGTATCAATATTAATTTTAATTCGCCAATAAGTTCTTAAATTGATAATTAGCCAGATAGAACTCTTTTTTAGCAAAGTAGTCCAGGCAACGAAGGCCAAAATTTGACAAATAGAAAAAAAAATCGTGTAGTTTTGGAATTTTGCATACTCATTGCCGAGAGGGTCCTGAACAACATACTAAATGTCCCCGCCCGTGGTGGGTGAGCGGGGGGCAGGGGGGCATTAAAGGAGGGCACTTTTCAGTTTTTATTAAATATCTTAAAAACTATCATATATAGAGAAAAAATGTCAATTACAAAATTAATCTACGTAAAATTTCCTATAAAATTGTATGCTACATTTTGTTTGTATGATCGATAGTTTTGAAGATATAGGGGGATGAAATAACACATTTTCTTGAAAAATTCTTTTTTGAAATAGTAAAATCAACTAAAGTGTGCAATTAAAAGGGTTCTTGTCAAATATTTTCTAATGTAGAAAATAAATATATACATAGGGAATATGCAAGGATAATACAGCATGTTTTGTAAATTTTAAGTAATTTTAAGGCTAGTAGGCGCAAGTGGCGGTTTGAGTAAAAATCCAGATAACGAAGACCCAAAACCGATCAACATTAAAAAAAAGCATGTAGTTTTGAAATTTTGCATACTCATAGCCAAGAGGGTCATGAACAACATACTAAAAGTCCTCGCCTGTGGTGGGTGATCGGAGGGCAGGGGGGGGGGGCATTTAAGGGGAGCACTTTTCAGTTTTTATTAAATATCTTAAAAACTATCGCATGTAAAGAAAAAATGTCATTTACAAAATTAATCTACGTAAAATTTCCTACAAAATGTATATTGCGTTTTGTTTGTATGATCAATAGTTTAGAAGATATAGGGGAACGAAATAATTCTTTTTTGCAACAGTAAAATCAACTAAAGTGTGTAATTAAATGGGTACTGGTCAAATATTTTCTAATGTACAAAAAATATATATGCATAGGAAATATGTAAGGGTAATACAGCATGTTTTCTACATTTTAAATAATTTTAAGTTTAGTAGGCGCAAGTGGTGGTTTAGGTAAAAATCCAGATAACGAAGACTCAAAACTGATCAACATAAAAAAACTAGTATGTTGTGGCCACCACAAGACTTTCTTCTATATTTTCCTATACAAATTCACTCAGTAACAATATTGAAAAGAAAAAAAAAATCCAAGTTTTTTTTAGTTAAAAGTAAAAAAAATCGATAACTTTGTCTTAAATTATCACATAGTTATAGTTCAACCATTCGTTTTAAAGGTATTGACGAGACCTTTCGAAAGATACCCATCTTTGAAATTTACCCCACCCCGTGGGGTACTTCCCCCCAGGGGGGCAAGCGATACCCCCAAATGCACAATTTTTTTCCTAATTAACTACTACTATTATTAATAATTCGTATTAATTTTACAATCGCAGGTTAAGAATAACTTTCATTATGTACATTTATACGAAATTTTGTCCTATACTGCCATGTTAAAAAATTAGAAAAAATATGATCACAGCGCCACCTGCTGTGCGATTGATCCCCAAATCTAATCAGCACCAGTTTATGGCAGGGGCCAACTAAATACAGAGTTTGATTAAATTTTTTTTTTTTTTTTTTTTTTTTAATTACGATTTTTTTTTCAGTTTTTTTTTTCGTAAAAAGTAAAAAAAAAATCGATAACTTTGTTTTAAATTATCGCAGATTTATAGTTCAACCATTCGTTTTAAAGGTATTGACGAGACCTTTCGCAAGATACCCATCTTGAAAATTTACTGACGAGGCTCCTACACACACAAAATTATTTTCCCAGTTGACTATCGCTGTTATAAATAATTCTTGTAAATTTCATAATGATTACTAAAAAATAATTCTCTTTATGCACATTTATACAAAATTTTGTCCTATATCACCATGTTAAAAATTTAGAAAAAGTGGGATGGCAACGCAACCTGTAAGACAATTTTTACCAAAAGTTGATAGGCACTAATTTATGTCAAGGTGCAACTACATACCAATTTGTATGAAATTCTGTGCAGTAGTTCCTGAGATACAGTTGCCACACAATTTTGTCACACACACACACACACACAGACAGACAGACAGACAGACATTTTCTAAAAACGGTCAAATCGTGTTCTACAGCTCTCAAAACGTGTAAATCTATCAAAAACCCGAGGTCGAAAATTTTTACGAATCCAATACTTTCTTCTATTGAATATAGAAGAAAGTAAAAATCGTGTAGCTTTGAAATTGGGCACAGTTAAAATGTTAAGTATCCCGAACAACATATTAAAAGTCCCCAACCATAGGGGGTGAGTTGGGGGCAGGGGGCATTTAAAGGGGGCACATTTAAGCTTTTATAACGTATCTTGAGAACTATCGCATTTACAGAAAAAATGTCAATTACAAAATTAATCTACGTGAAATTTCCTACAAAAATGTTACATTTTGTTTGTATAATCAATAGTTTAGAAGATATAGGGGAACGAAATAACACATTTTCTTGAAAAATTCTTTTTTGCAATCAACTAAAATGTGTAATTAAAAGGGTTCTGGTTAAATATTTTCTAATGCACAAAACAAATATATGCATAGGGTGTATGTAAGGATAATACAGCATGTTTTGTACATTTTAAATAATTTAAAGGTTAGTAGGCACAAGTTGTGGTTTAGGTAAAATTGCTTTTTAATCCCTGACTTAAAAGACATGTGTTATAAATTTGAAGCTTTTGTTTGTCTTTATACTTGTAGTCATTTCATTTTAACATTTTTTTTTTTTTTTTTTCTGGGGAGTCATTTCAGGCAGTGCAGGAGAAATGCTTCTGATTCATTATTAAAAATAATTATTTTTCAGAAATTTAAAACACTGCAAAGGAAATATTCTAAAACTATGTCAATATATAAAAATGAACTAGTATGTTGTGGCCACCACAAGACTTTCTTCTATATTTTCCTATACCTATTCAATCAGTAACAAGATTTAAAAAAAAAAAAAAAAAAAAAAAAAAAAAAAATAGGATTTTTTTTTTCTAAGTTTTTTTTTTTTTTTTTTTTTTTTTTTTGTTAAAAGTAATACATATTCAACCAGTAACAATATTTAAAAAAAAAAATTACGAATTTTTTTTCTTTTTTTTTTTTTTTTTTGTTAAAAGTAAAAAAAATCGATAACTTTGTTTTAAATTATCCCAGATTTATAGTTCAACCATTCGTTTTAAAGGTATTGACGAGATCTTTCGAATGATACCCATCTTCAAAATTTACCCCCACCCCCCACCACGAAGCAATTTCCCCCCCATGGACAAAATTTTTTTCCTAGTTACGTACTACTATTATCAATAATTCATATTAATTTTACAATCACAAGTGTAAAATAACTCTTATTATGCACATTTATACGAATTTTTGTCCTATACTGCCATGCTAAAAATTTAGATAAAATGCTATCACAGCGCCACCTGGGGAGCGATAAAAAAAAGTTTTTTTTCGTTAAAAGTAAAAGAAATCGATAACTTTGTTTTAAATTATCATAGATATATGGTTCAACCATTCGTTTTAAAGGTATTGACGAGACCTTTCGAAAGATACGCATCTTGAAACTTTGCCGGCCCGGGTGGGTACTTCCCCCCCAGGGGGGGGGGAACCGATGCCCCCACATGCACAAAAATTATTTCCCAGTTAACTATTACTATTATCAACGAGACCTTTCGAAAGATACCCATCTTGAAAATTTACTTCCCCGGGCGGTACTTCCCCCCCAGGGGGGGGGGGAACCGATGCCCCCACATGCACAAATTTTTTTTCCTAGTTAACTATTACTATTATCAATAATTCACATTAATTTTACAATCACAAGTTTAAAATAACTCTCATTATACCCATTTATACGGAATTTTGTCCTATTCTGCCATGTTAAAAATTTGCATAAAATGCGATCACAGCGCCACCTGTTGAGCTATTGATCCCCAAATCTAATCAGCACCAGTTTATGTCAGGGTGCAACTAAATACCAAGTTTGGTTAAATTTCATTCATTGGTTCGTGAGATACAGCGTCCACAAAAAAAATGATACAGACAGACAGACAGACATTTTCTAAAAACTATTAATTCGTGTTCTCCACATCCCAAAATATGTAAATCCATCAAAAAGTGGACTTCGAAAATTTTCGCGAATCCAATACTTTCTCTATATTACATATAGAAGAAAGTAAAAAATGTCATATAAAATCAGTCTTTGAAATCATAACTACTCGTTTTATAGGCAAATCTATTCTTTCCCCTTTTTTTTTTTTTAATTTTTTATGTTATTTACAACTAGCAGGCTTTGCCCGCTTCGCTGGACATTAAATTTAAATGAGTTGTCAAAATGCCATATCTTTATTAATAACCTAAGTTCTCGCTGTGATTGGTAGAGGTTTTCTCGCTCCCAATGTGAGGAGTCTGGGTCCCCACTGTCTTCGGCACAACTTACCCACTTCTTACCTCCCCACCCTCAACGGGTGAGTACGAAGTTTTGCAAAATCCCACTAATGTACATAATGCGTATACTTAATCAATATCCACACACCAAAATTCACCATTCTAAGATAATTCAAAGCGAATTCAAACGGAAAAACATGTTTTTACACATGTTTATTGCCCTCCGACTCCGAGAAGGGGGGGGGGGGATTTCGAATTTCGTGAAATGCAGTTACAATAAGTGCCGGATGCATACAAACAATTTACGCACCAAATTTCTTGACCACAGAAGTCTTTAATAGACAGTATTATCTATATTAATAAAATCAGAGTTTTGTCTGTAAATTTGTCGGAATCGAAAAATTTTGCGATATCTTCACGTTTTACACCCCATGAAAGCCGAAAATGACTTCAGAAAATTTTGCCTGTGTGTGTGTGTGTGTGTGTGTGTGTGTCTGTGTGTGTGTCATCGTGTCCGAATGTCGCTTTTTTTGTCCGGGCATCACTTGAGAACGGCTGGACGGAATTCAACGATGCTTGGCAGGAATTTAGGTCTTCACCCAACTTAAAATTATATTTATCAACTTTTCAGAAATTCCCCCCCGTTCTCCCCCTAGGGGGTAAAAGACTAAAACACGTTTGTCCGGGCATCACTCGAGAACGGCTGAATGGAATTCAACGGCGCTTGGCAGGGATTTAGGTATTCACACAACTTAAAATTATATCCATCAACTTTTCAGAAATTCTCCCCCGTTCCCCCCTGGGGGGTAAAAGACTAAAACACGTTTGTCCGGGCATCACTCGAGAACGGCTGGACGGAATTCAACGGCGCTTGGCAGAAACTTACACACAGAAAAATGAAAAATCGAAACTTGTCAAGAGACGTGCCATCTTTGTGACACTAAACGTTTGTCAAGTACATTGACTAACTTGCACAAAATTACGCAAATTTTTAAACAATCAAAACACTACCTGACAATCCCATTTAGTCATGAGACACAAAAGTCGTTTTATTTTACCATGTATCTTTAATGTGTTTCGTCTGATGATCCGTTTTGGCTCTAAAACTTGTCAGATGACTAATTTCCCAGGTACAGTTTTCATTTTCCTCAAATTTGACCGGTTAGTCAGATGAAAGAATAAAAATAAATTATTCCTATTTTGTCAATTGACTAAGAAAAATTTGTCTGGCTAGTCCAAAAGCTCAGCATTATTATTATTTTTTCTTTAATTCTGTTTTTTTTATTTGTTTATTTATTTTTTGTCTCCTTCTGACAACTTGAGTTAGTCAACCGAAATCAAAAAATAAACAATAAACTCATCGCATTTGGCGGGATAGTGCAAATGCCGTTGGAGTTGGAGTGATTTTCATTTTAGAAAGAGAACGAGAGATTTTTTAGTAATCAGAATCAGCGAATCGAGTTTACAGCCAAAAGTAAGTGCTAAATACTTTATTTTATTGTAAGCTTTGTAAGAATAGTAAATTGTAAATTTGTAGAATTCTAAAGCTTCGGCAATCTTTTAACAATATGAATCGTAACTAGAATTTGTTCTAATTTATAAAGTTGTTTAAAATGTATAAAATTTAAAACACGTTATTTTAAATCTAGTTTTACGTATCGTTGTATTATAAAAGTAAGTATATTTAATTTGGCTAAGCTATAGTTGTTTACATACACTTTTAACATTAAGCTCATATTAATATTTTTATACACAGAATAGTAATGATTTATTTTTCCCTAAAGATGGTTCAGAAGGTATTTGGATTTCCAAAGGACGTCAATTTAAGAAAGATATAGAAAAATGCTATCCATGGGGATTTTGAAAGAAATCCAAATTTTAAGGTATGTTTTTTAAATTATCGTTTGCAACATTATATCTATCTTAGAACAATAAAAAATAATATTAATACTTTTTTTTATATTTAAACTTTTTAATGAGATAAATTAAAAAAATTTAAAGGTTTCTCGTTTATCTGTTATTATTTATTTATTTATTTATTTTTAATTCCTGTTCTAAATAAATATTTTTTTTAATTTAAATAATTTTGGCAAATGGTTGATAATAGTCTATAATAATAAAAGAAGATGTCTGTCTGTCTGTCTCTCTGTCTGAGCATCTATACGATCAGCCCCTACTGAACGCAGAAGTATAAAATTTGACATACGTGTGCTCAGAAGCCTTCCCGAGCCCGAGTTGATAGTGAAAACAGAATTTAAAAATTTTAATTAGTTGCGGAGATATTAATTAAAATGTCGACCCATGTCGATGGAAAAATGACCGAGAAAAAGAAACTTTCTATCAGCAGACGATTTTCTAAGCTGTCTCGATCGGAAACAAAACACATGGAGACAACGGTCTGCGATAAAAAAGAAAATGAATGTAACCAATTAAGATATCACGTGCTTCATAGTGGGGATAAAAATTGCAATTTTCAACCTTTTTCAAATTTTCATTCACGTTACATTTGAATTAATATTTGGGCTAGACAGCATATTATAAAGCTACTGTTCAATTTTCATGAAAATATATGAATAAATAAAAAAATGACGTATTTATTGGAAAAAGATTAAGTTTTCTTTTATACTTTGCAGTATTTTAAATGCGAATATTTTCGAGTGTAAAATTATTATCGGCGGAAAGGGGGGGGGGAGAGCGAAGGGGCAAAGATGTAGAAAAGGAACGGGAGTTTCGGAGAAAACAACGGAATACCCAGAACACCTTTACTCTAATATTTTGCAGAGTTTCGAATTCGAATTTCTGCTCACATACCGTACTAAGGATTTTAACGTTATATAGCCCGGAATTATGCAAGTTTCGGGGATTACTGAAAGAAATTTCGCAGAATAAAAGAGAAAAAAATACATTTTAATTTACATTTAATTGCAAATAAAATTTTATTCTAATATTCTAATACGTGTATTTCAAATTCTAATTATGATTAAATTATTTTTAATACTTCATTCGAAAGAAATTTTGAAATACTTTTATATTATCAAATCGAAAGTGGAATTCGAGATTTCACCTGATTTACACGTTTTAAGGTGTCCTGATTAGGTTTTCTTTTGTATCTCAGCTACTAATTAAAATAATTTCATAAGTAATACATCATTTGAAAGCTTTGTTGATTTGGAATTGAACAATATATTACAGAAATTTATACCACCAGATGGCGCTGTAATATTTTAAAATTTCAATATTTCAAATTCTAATGAGCGAGGAAGGTGTTGTAAGTTCTAAAACGGGGATAAGGTGCCACCGAGCGGGACTTAGCTAAAGTCAGAAATTTGAAAGATCGTAACATGGTGAGCGAACAGGCTGTTTCAGATATTGAAAAGGGAAGAGGGCGCGAAGGCGCTACCGAGCGGGAATTTACTGCGATTTCAATAAGCTATTTTCACGATATATCAATAAGCTGTTATTAGACCTGAAACGGGAAAAAGGCGCCGCAGGCGCCACCGAGCGGGAGTTTCGTAAAGTCGGATTTTTTAGGGATCGCGAACCAGCTGGTCGCCGAAGGCGGCTAGTATGTTATAAAAAAATAACTTTTTTATTATTAAATGTTTGACACCAACTTTTTTCAAAACAACTTTTAGCAAAAATAATATGAATTTAATATTGCATACTATATTCTGTTCTCAATTTAAAGTCAAATTGTTCTTGTATACAATATTAATTATTAGCGATAAATAATAAATATCTTGGTAAATAAATATATATATATATATTCAACTTCATGTTATTTGTTTCATTCAAATGATTGATGATTGTAGTAAAAGGTTGATATTTTTAGTTATTAAAAATTTGATATCATATATATATATATATATATACTAGCAGGCTTTGCCCGCTTCGCTGGTCACTATTTTTAAATGAATCACTATAATTACTGAATTCTCAAAATTGCATTAATTTTTATCACGTGAAAAAAAAAAAAAAAAAAAAAGCGAAACAAAATCTGATTAGGAAAAATGTCGCACCGGGTTCTCACTGCCTTCCGAAAAAATTCCCAAAATGCTCTAACTCTTATTTCCCCCTTCGACAACCCCTCCCGTCTATCCTAATAATTTTACAAATTCAAAAATATCCGCAATCGATTTGTAAATATCAAAAACCTCTATGCACCAGTTTTGAACGATCTATCTCTATTTTTATTTTTTTGCCCCACCACTCTCCCCCTTCCCAATAATTTTAAAAATTCGAAAATATCCGCAATCGATTTGTAAGTATCGAAAACCTCTATGTACCAATTTTGAATGATCTAACTCTATTTTATTTTGTTTGCCCCTCCGCCCCACTTCCGTCCGTCTTAATAACGTTACACTTCGAAAATATCCCCATTCGACTTGCAGGCATCTAAAACCAATCTGTACCAATTTTGAACGGCCTAACTGCATTTCTATTTGTTTTTGCCCATAGCCCCCCCTTACCGCCCCTCCTAATAATTTTACAAATTCAAAAATATCCGCATTCGATTTTAAGTATCGAAAACCATTTCTGTACCAATTTTGAACGATCTAACTCTATTTTTATTTTTTTGCCCCCCCATCCCATCCCCCCTTCTCACCCCTCCTAATAACTTTACACTTTCGAAAATATCCCCATTCGACTTGCAGGCCTTTAAAACCTATCTGTACCAATTTTGAATGCCCTAACTGTATTTCTATTTGTTTTTGCCCATAGCCCCCCCTTCCCGCCCCTCCTAATAATTTTACAAATTCGAAAATATCCGCAATCGATTTGTAAGTATCGAAAACCTCTATATACCAAATTTGAACGATCTAACTCTATTTTTATTTTTTTTGCCCCCCCCCCTCTCCCCTCCTAATAACTTTACACTTTCGAAAATATCCCCATTCGACTTGCAGGCTATTGAAACCTATCTGTACCAATTTTGAAAGGCCTAACTGTATTTCTAATTGTTTCCCCCCCCCCCCCCCCCTTGGGGATCAAATTTCGAAAATTCCAGGAATTGGTTTTTAGACATTTATATTAGCTGTATTTTAAAGCAAAAATTTTACGGATATCTGTTTCTTTGTTTGAGCTATAAAGGATATTTTGAATTCACGTTTTGCCCCCTCCCCTCCCCCCCTTGGGGGCCGAATTTTTCTAATTTTTTTCTTTCCTAAACCATCCCTGACCTATAAGGAAAAAAAACAAAAAAATAATGATCGAAATCGGTCAAGCCGTTTACAATTTTATAATGGACATACAGACAAACATTCATTTATATATATATATATATATATATATATATAGATTATAAGAAAAAAAACTTTTTATAAACTGTGTTTTTAAATTTTCTGTTGAATCATAGAACTAACTACATTAGCACTTTATCAATGCGTATGAAATCTTTAAACCGATAGTGACGTCAATTTTTGTGAGATACATAATTTAATTTTTTACAATTTTTTAAAGCTCACGTTTAATTAAATTATTTATTTAATCACGTTTATTTAGTTTTATGTCGAAAGAAAATGAACTTGTAAATTTTTTTTGGCAACAATTAAATTATAGCTAATATTTTAATGGCTATTTATAAGGTATTAGGAAGTTATTATTTTCATATTTTAATTAATAATAAGAAAACTATTCGAATTTTTTCGAATTTTTTTTTTTCCTAAACCATCCCTGAACTATAAGGAAAAAAACAAAAAAAGAATGATCGAAATCCGTTCAGCCGTTCTCGAGTTTTAGTGAGACTAACGAACAGCAATTCATTTTTATATATATATATATATATATATATATATATATTTTTTGTCCAAAACAAATTTAATCAAAAATAATATGAGTTTAAATTATTAGATACTGTATTCTCGATTCAAAATCAAATTGTTCATGCGCAGCATATTAAGTATTCGTGATAAACAAAAGATATCTTGTTAAAAATATGTACTTAATTTCATGTTATTTGTTTCATTTTTAACACATTTAAATTTAAAAACTATTTGGTATGTCAATTTAAACAACATTTTTTTTTCTTTTAACTATGCTCTATAAATTAAGTAATTCTTGCAAACATTTAGTTGTATACTCTATTTCCACAATAACTTAAAATTCATTTTGATTTTCTTCTACATATATAAGAATGAAGTACTGGATTTTTCAAAATTTTCTTTTTCTGGCTTTTGGTGCATTTAGAAATTTGAGATTTCCTTAAACTCGATTAAACCATTTTTAGGAGATGTCTGTCTGTGTATAATCAAAATTTTATGTTTTGGGTGCTGTATCTCACAAAATAATGAACAGAATTGTACAAAAGTTTATATTTGGATGCACTTTCACATAAATTCGTGCTGAATAGTTTTTGGTACATATCATCTAAGAAGTGGCGCTACTATGCTGCAATTTCCCACAATTAAGGAAAGAGTATATCTTAGCTTCTATTGTGTAGAACTTCACATAACTTAATGTTCAAATAGTCGATTGTGAAAGACTATGTTTATTCAACTGTGCATATCGGTCATCAGGTAATGCCAGTATGTTGCAATTTTTCACATTTAAGAAAATGCTGTAACTGAGCTTCTGTGATATATAAATGCACTAAACTTGATATGTGCAACAGCCATTATGAACTATTATGCTGATTTAATTTGGACGCATATCGGCCGACAGGTGACGTTGGCATGGTGCAATTTTCTCTATTTATAGGAGAGCCATATCTCAGCTTCTATGATATGTATGTGCACCGAATTTGATATGTAAGGTGTATGTCATACATCCAAAAACTATGCCAAACTAGCTTTTTAAAAACTATGCTGAATCAATTTGGGTGTACATCAGATGACGTGCCGCGCTACTATTACTCTTTGTAAATTTCCAGATAGTTATAGTATCTCAGCATCTATTTATTAAATTAGTTTGTAAAATCTTTATTTGTGAGAAGCTGTGTTAATTACTTTGTGCATTGTAACAAATATATGGTGCTATTATATTAAATAATAATAGAAGAAAATTTTGTAATGGCTACAGCATATACTAATTTTAGATATTGTGGGTTAAATATATGTTAGTAATTTGCAACTGGTTATTATGAATGATTTACTTATAAATTTTCAAATATAGTTCCCCCAGAAAAAATTTTAAATTCATTAATACGTAACATTTTCCCCCCCACAATAGTATCAAGACACGGTAAAGGTATATAAACTTTATCATTAATGGTATAAATGGCAAACATTTCCAATTTAACAATAAAATTTTTTAAATAATTTACAACAAGTAATTTAAAATACTTTATTTAAGTGGGCATGAATATTATAATAATTACAAAACTTTAAATTGACACCATAAAAATAAAATATCTCGCAACAATTGTTTCGGGTCGAAAGAGCGCACGAGCCTTCGTCGGGCGACCAAAGTAGGCACGAGTACAGCAGTCAAAGCCGTGCATTACCACTTTGACTGCTGCACTCGTGCCTACTTTTGGTCGCCTGACGAAGGGTCGTGTGCTCTTTCGACCCGAAACAATTGTTGCAAAATTTTTTTTATTTTATGGTGTTTATTCAAAGTTTTGTAAGGATTATTTTGCAACGCCAGTTCTGTGGTGCGAATAATTGATAAACCTTTTTTCATTTTCTTTCTGAAACAACAGACAGACGATCAGCCTTTTTTCTCTCTCTCTCTCTCTCTCTCTCTCTCTCTCTCTCTCTGTGTTTGTTTATCTTCGATAGCGCACATTCGATGTACGACTGCAATTCACAGCTATCGTACTGCTCACCTTTCAAAATATTTTTTACAATTATAAATCTAAATTTATAGGCATATTTATAACTCTGTAACTAATTTAAACATTATACACATGCTAGACATGTATCGAAAGCTCCCTTTTCGTATCCAGAAAAATAGATCCGTATTTGTATGGATCTGTTTTCTTTTCTTCAACGAAACTAATATGTATCTTTTGTAGAAATTGTATGAAAATTAGAAAAGTATTATAAATCTTTTTTGACTGTTATTAATATATAAATTAAATAAATACAGTATAACCTCGTATTTACATCCCGGAAATTGAAAAGATTTCGCAATTTACTTTTTTTTTTTTTTTTTTTTTTTTTTTTACTTTATTCTATATTCAATAGAAGAAAGTACTAGATTCATGAAAATTTTCGATTTCCGTTTTTCGATGAATTTGCACGTATTGAAAGTTCCAGAACACGATTTGACTATTTTTAGAAAATATTAGATATGCCTCTGTGTGTGTCAGAGAGACAAAAAATTTGTGGCGACTGCAACTCTTGAACTACTGCACGTAATTGCATATAAATTTATATGTAAATGCACCTTGACATAAATTAGTGCCTATCAACTTTTGGTGCCCATTCATCAAGAAATGGTACTGCTATACAGCGATTTCTAGAGACCATATATTAGGAAACTATATTATACAGGGTCTCTAGCGATTTCAACAATTTAAGGGAATGCTATGTCTCATGAACTACTGCAGAGAATTGCATATAAATTTATATGTAGATGCACCTTGACATAACCTAGTCCTTATCAGCTTTTTATATCAATTTCTCAAAAGATGGCGCTGCTATACAGTGATTTTCACAATTCAAGGGAAGGCTATATCTCAGAAACTACTACACATAAATTTATATGTGGATCTACCTCGAGATAAATTATTGTCCATCCACTTTTGGTATCAATAATTCAATAGGTGACGGTGCTATATAGCGATTTCCATAATTTAAGGAAAAGAGATATCTCAAGTTCTATTGCGTACAATAATAATAATAAATGATATGTGAAAAGACCATTATCAAATATTATGCTAATTCAATTTGGATGCATATCGGCCAATAGGTGGTGCTGCTGTACTGCAATTTTCCCCGAGAACAGAAAAGCTGTATTTCAACTTCTATGGTGTATAACTGTACAAAATTTTATATGTGAGATAACCATTATGAAAACGCATTTTTTAATATATTATTTATAGAGAATAAAGCTGTCTTTCTTTGTACTTTCAATGCAATTTTTCTCTAAGATGAAAATCGTCTGCATTCAGTATGGTAGGTAATTTAAATAAATAAGAGCTTTAATAAATTATTTGTACTGAGCGAATTTGTATTAGAAAAGATAAAAAGAAAGTCTCGTGGTGGCCACAACATACTTTTTTTTTTTTGTTGTTGTTGTTTTAAATACCTTTATTTTTAATAAAAATTCAATCCTCGCTTTTATGTGAACGAAATTTTCAAAGCAAATATAGAGGAAATACTTGTCGTGATTTCATTTAAAGCTATTATGTTGTGACCACCGCAAAACTTTCTTCTATATTTTCCTATAGGAAAATTCATTCGCCCAGTAAAAATATTTTCTTAAAACTATTATTTATTAAAATTATCTACCATAATGAATGCAGATAATTTCATTTTAGAAAAAACTAACACTAATAATAAGAAAAGAAAGACAGTTTAATTCTCTATAAATAAAGTCTTAAAAAATGCTTCTTCAAATTGGTTACCTCATATATCAGGTTTTGTACAGTTATATGGCACAGAAGTTGAGATATAGCCATATCCTGTTCTCAGAGAAAATTGCAGTATACCAGCGCAAATTATTGGCTGATATGCATCCAAATTGAATCTGCTTAATGTCATATAATGGCTACGTTGATACGTGTCAAGTTTTGTTTGATTATACACAACAGAACCTTAGATACAGCCTTCCCTGAAAACGCGAAAGTCGATGTATAGCTGCACCAACTGTTGAGCAGTTCACAAAAAATATTGGTGGGCACTAACTTACGTCAAAGTTTATCTGCATATAAATTTATGCAAATTCGTTTAGTAGTTTCTGAGATATAGCCTTTCCTGAAATTGCGAAAATCGCTGTCTAGCAGCGCCACTTGTTAAGCAAATAACACCAAAAGTTGATAGGCACTAACTTAGGCCAAGGTACATCTGCATATAAATTTATATGCAGTTATCTGTAGTAGTTCCTGAGATACGTTGCCACAAAATTTTTGTCACACACACACAGACACAGACACATATTTTTCTAAGAATGGTCAAATGGTGTTCTGGAGCCCTCAAAACGTGTAAATCCATTGAAAAGCGGATGTTGAAAATTTTTACGATTGAAATACTTTCTTCTATTGAATACAGAAGAAAGTAAAAAAAAAAAAAAAAAACAATATAAAATAAACACATTTAGGAAACTGATTCCATCAAGGCAGATAATAATAATATTATTTATATCGTCTTCTCTAGAACAAATAAAAACAAAGCAGATGTTTAATTGCGAATCATATATATCCGTGCAACCCAAATTATTATAGTAAAGAAACATTCCCGTCGAACAAATGCAATAAATAAAGATACTTTTTTTTTTTTTTTTTTCAGAATACAAGCATTAAACAATGAACTGACCTTGAAGCACATTTTTGCAATCTAAAGTTCACAACTCACATAAGTGTTTAATCATTATTATTAGGATTTTTTTTTTTTTTTCCTTCAGGTTTTTAACGCAATACAATTAGTAATTACATCTTTTTTTTTTTTTTTTTTTTTTTTTTTTCTTGTAATTTCAATGGAAGAAAGTATTGGATTTGTAAAAATTTTCGACTTCCGGTTTTCGACGGATTTACAAGTTTTGAGAGGTTAGACCACGATTTGACCATTTTCAGAAAATGTCTTGTCTGTCCGTCTGTGTGTGTATGTATATGTGACAAAAATTTTGTGGCAACTGTATCTACGGAACTACTGTTCAGAATTACATATAAATTTATATTTAGATGCACCTTGACCTAAATTAGTGCCTATCAACTTTTGGTGTCAATCGCTCAAAAGGCGGCGCTGCTATGCATCGATAGCATTCATAATATGGTTGTCAACTTTCAAATGTGCTTAACAATAGTGTTCTAACAGGGATATATTCATTAAAAAAAATAATAATTCAATTAAAAAAAAAATCAATAAAACCAGATCGATTTTTAAAAAAATCTCGTGCTTGCTTTTCTAAAGTAATCATACGAATTATAAGGTATGGTGTTATATGACAATATATATATATCATCATTACCAATTTCAGCCTCTATCAACCCACTGCAGGATGAAGGCCTCTGCTAGGCGATTCCAAACTGCCCTGTTTTCGCACACACACACACATATATATATATATAATAATTTGTGCATAGATTAAGAAAGGTTTTGATAGAATATTTCGTCTCCTCATTGATTTATTTGATTTCCAATGAAGCCATCTATGATATATGCAACTTCTTAATTGAATGCAACCTATGCAATGGGGTGAAATTTACACCTCATATAACGTATTTCTTAGTAATGTCCTGATGTCTTTTTTTCTTCTTTTTTTTTTAAGGTTTGTGAGCTCTATTTAAAACCTGATGGAATTATACAAACAATAACTTATTTTGATGAAAAAGAAGGAAAGTTATATCAAGTCCCAAGAAATAAACGAATTGTTAAAGATGGTGCTATTCCTACTATTTTCAGCGGCTTGCCATCTTTAGGCATAAACAAATTCCGTTTTATTACCTAATTATATTTGTGCTTTTATATTATTAATTTTTATGTAAATTATGGAGCAATCTTCTTCACGTATATGAAACATTTATAATTTTCAATAAAATTATTACTTTCTTCTATATGTAATATAGAGAAAGTATTGGATTCGTAAAAATTTTCGACCTCGGGTTTTTGATGGATTTACACGTTTTGAGAGCTGTAGAACACGATTTGACCCTTTTTAGAAAATGTCTGTCTGTCTGTCTGTCTGTCTGTCAGTCTGTGTGTGTGTGTGTGACAAAATTTTGTGGCAACTGTATCTCAGGAACTACTGCACAGAATTTCATACAAATTAGTATGTAGTTGCACCTTGACATAAATTAGTGCCTATCAACTTTTGGTAAAAATTGTCTTACAGGTTGCGTTGCCATCCCGCTTTTTCTAAATTTTTAACATGGTGATATAGGACAAAATTTTGTATAAATGTGCATAAAGAGAATTATTTTTTAGTAATCATTATGAAATTTACAAGAATTATTTATAATAGAGGTAGTCAACTGGGGAAAAAATTTTGTATGCGTAGGAGCCTCGTGAACCCCCCTGGGGGGGAAGTCCCCCCTCGAGGGTAGTAAATTTTCAAGATGGGTATCTTTCGAAAGGTCTCGTCAATACCTTTAAAACGAATGGTTGAACTATAAATCTGTGATAATTTAAAACAAAGTTATCGATTTTTTTTACTTTTAAGAAAAAGTAACTTAGAAAAAAAATCATTTTTTTTTTTTTTTTTTTTTTTTTTTTTAACGAAATTTAACCAGACTTGGTATTTAGTTGGCCCCTGACATAAACTGGGGCTGATTAGATTTGGGGATCAATCACTCAACAGGTGGTGCTGTGATCGTATTTTTTCTAAATTTTTAACATGGCAGTATAGGACAAAATTTCGTATAAATGTACATAATGGGAGTTATTCTTAACCTGTGATTGTGAAATTAATATGAATTATTGATAATAGTAGTAGTTAATTAGGAAAAAAATCTCGGTCATCGCCTCCCCCCCCCCAGGGGAAAGTACCCCCCGGGGGGTGGGGGTAAATTTTCAAGATGAGTATTTTTCGAAAGGTCTCGTCAATATCTTTAAAACGAATTGTTGAACTATAAATATGTGATAATTTAAAACAAAGTTATCGTTTTTTTTTTTTTTTTTTTAACGAAAAAAAACTTTGAAAAAAAATCGTATTTTTTTTTTTTTTTAATATTGTTACTGCGTGAATTTGTATAGGAAAATATAGAAGAAAGTCTTGTGGTGGCCACAGCATACTAGTTTTTATCTTGATTTTTGTCTTTTATGTATTATTTCAATTACATAGTTTTAATGAAGGAGAAATCTTATTTAAATAAGCCACTTAAATTCTTGATTTAAAGAATGTTGAAAGTAATGTTATCAGGTAAGTGAGAGTTATTTTGGATGATCAAATACTTATAAATTATTGCTATATATTAAAATTTCTCTGGGCATAAAATTTACAGAGATGATTAAAAATAAAAATTCTTATTATATATGTTAAAGGGTTTTTTAATGCAAATTTTATGTCCACCCTTACCTTGAAAAAAAAAAAAAAAGTACATCATTAATATTTATGATTTTAAAACTTTAAATAACCTGAAATTTGGAGTTCGATGTTATTTATAGTTTAGTACATTGTATCGTCTATACCGTGCATATTGTTTATATTACCTGTATCAATTGTTAAAGCATATTGCATCGTCGTACTTATCTGTAATTTTAATCAGGTGGAAAAAATCCATTATTTAAAAAATATATACATATATTCAGGTGGCTTAAATATTAAAAAAAGGAACTTAAAAAAAAAAAAAAAAAAGTGTACATTTATTTTTGTAACCACAGCGTATAAAATGAAAGCACCGATGAGAAAAAAATATATATATATTTCTAAATCCATATATGAGGATGTGCATAAAAGTGGACTAAATCATGTGGCGCCACAATCCTCTTGGAATGCCTTCATAAAAAAGTGTTGGATAAATGCGTGCGTTAATGATGAATAAAGGTAGGGAAGTATGATTAAACTAGCAAATTCTTTGTTTCAGTAGTTTGTTAAATTTCCAGTATTCATAGCTGCTAACTTTTTTAATTGATTCCGGATTGTTGTTAGTATATCGCCCTATCTTCAAACCATATTTATTGAGGAGTAATTATCTTCATATTTAATTGTAATTACATGCCAAAGAAAATTATTCTATTAAGAATATGGTATGAAGAAAAGGGCGAATGTTAACAACATTCCGGAATAAATTGAAAAAGTTGGCAGCTATGAGTATTTTATTCCAGTTGATGGACAAGTAATATTTTTCAGAAAAGTTTTTAAATATTTTTGCAAAGTTGAACATTTAAAAGGGGAGGGGGGATTAAAAAATTACAAAAGTAAAGAGGTTAAGACTAACAACAATGCTTTTTCAAAAGCCCCTGCAAACAAGTATGAGGCCACTTCCTCATAAAATATGACGGATTTTAATCTATTAAATTTTTTTGATTAATCTCTCTCAAATATTATGAGACAGGCTAGTCAAATATTTTTTTTTCGGGCTAAAATTCCTCCACAAATATTATGAGGCAGCTTAGTCAAATAGAGACTAGTTTTCCTTTTCAAATATTACCAGACAGATTAGTCAGGTAAATAGTCTTGACTATCCTGCCTCTTCAGATATGCATTGAAAATTGATTAGCTTGCTTCGTAAAATACCTGTTGGCTGCTGACTAACCGTCTTAATCAAGTGCAGATTCTGACTAACTTGCCTTGTCTGGCAACTGCGGTTGTTGACTAACCTTCCTGGTCAGATAATTATGATTATCGACTAGCCTTCTTTGTCTAATAATATTAACCTTCCTAGTCTGGAGTAGTATTTTGGTGACTAGTTTAGCAAGTACACTTTTTAGTTTTGGAGACTAGTTCAGCAAGTACACTTTTCAGTTTTGGTGACTAGTTCAGCAAGTACACTTTTCAGTTTTGAAGACTAGTTCAACAAGTACACTTTTCAGTTTCGGTGACTAGTTCAGCAAGTACACTTTTCAGTTTTGGAGACTAGTTCAGCAAGTACACTTTTTGGCTAGTCAGTTATTTTGGTTAGTCAATTCTGTATTGTCAGCTGAGCATTTTGGCAGGTCACTGTGACCAATTTATTTTTCTGTGTGTAGGTCTTCACCCAACTTAAAATTATATCTATAGAAATTTTCAAAATTCTGATTAGTGTTTAAATTGTGGGTAAAAAACGCCTGCGCATGAGCCATAAATATTTTTTCACTAAAACGCTTTGAATGGAAAAATAAAATGCAAAAATAAATTTTTAAGATAAAGACTTTTTTCATTCGCGTGAATCGCACTACAAATTATGAAAAGATTTAAATGAAGTTTTGCCATCTGAGTATCATACTTTAGTTAATTTTAAAACATCTAATTGTCGTATCGAAAAACTGTTTATACCCCAGGATTCAGAAAAATCATCTCTTTAATTTGGTACTGAATTTGTAACGATAGGTCTGATACTTCTAATTTATTTTTCCCTTTTTCCGTTTTTCCGTTGCCACTTAAATTTCATACTTTAGTTTTTTTTTTAATATCTAATTGTCGCATCGAAAAACTGTTTGCACCCCTGGATTCAGAAAAATCGCCTCTTTCATTTGGTACCAAATTTATAAATATAGGTCTGATATTTCTAATTTATTTTACCCTTTTTCCGTTTTCAACCTAGATTCGATATGGAACAGCTTTAGTATTGGATCCCTTTGGCAAAATTTGAAATTCGGAACCGAAGTAGCTCGGACGTTTCTCGCCAAGATCTTTGATTGCACAATTGAGATAGCCAATTCAGTTCATCGCAAAAATGACTTAAAATATTTAAAGTCACCAAAGGGTTCCCATACTAAAGCTGTGCATTTTGTACTTATTTATTTATATTTTCTATTAAAGACTTCTGTGGTCACGAAATTTGGTGCGTAAATTGTTTGTTTGCATCCGGCACTTATTGTAACTGGATTTCACGAAATTCGAAATCTCCCCCCCCCCCCCTTCTCGGAGTCGGAGGGCAATAAACAGTATAACTTCTGTATAACCCCACAGCTGAATTTGGCGATTTTTCTTTGGCGTTGTTTTGAAGGATAACGATGTCGTTCTGGACTGTTTGCGATATAATATGGCAGCCTAATATTTTGCTTATTTTGGATTTATGATTTAGATTATGATTTTATCATTTATCATATATGATTTATGATTTTTAGATTTATGATTTAGCCATAATCGCCAACAAAAAAAAAAAAATCGCCAAATATCGTTGTGGGTTTATACTGAAGTCGTTCCCAATAAACATGTGTAAAAACATGTTTTTCCGTTTGAATTCGCTTTGAATTATCTTAGAATGGCGAATTTTGGTGTGCGGATATTGATTAAGTGTACGCATTATGTACGTTAGTGGGATTTTGCAAAACTTCGAACTCACCCACTGAGGAAGGGGAAGTAACAAGTGGGTACGTTGTGCCTAAGGCAGTGGGGACCCAAACTGTATATTGATTAAGTGTACGCATTATGTACATTAGTGTGATTTTGCAAAACTTCGAACTCACCCGCTGAGGAAGGGGAAGTAAGAAGTGGGTAAGTTGTGCCGAAGACAGTGGAGACCTAGACTCCTCACTTTGCGAGCGAGAAAACCTCTACCAATCACAGCGAGAACTTGGGTTATTAATAAAGATATGGGATTTTGACAACTCATTTAAGTTTAATGTCCAGCGAAGCGGGCAAAGCCTGCTAGTAAATAAATAAATAGAAAAAGCACAGCTTAAGTATCGGAACCCTTTGGTGACTTTAAATATTTTAAGCCATTTTTGCGATGAACTGAATTGGCTATCTCAATTGTGCAATTAAAGATCTTGGCGAGAAACGTCCGAGCTACCTCGGTGCCGAATTTCAAATTTTGTCAAAGGGATCCAATACTAAAGCTGTTCCATATCGAATCTGGGTTGAAAACGGAAAAAGGGTAAAATAAATTGGAAATATCAGACCTATATTTATAAATTTGATACCGAATGAAAGGGGCAATTTTGCTGAATCCAGGGGTTCAAACAGTTTTTCGATGCGACAATTAGATTTTTAAAAAATAACTAAAGTATGAAATTTAAATGGCAACGGAAAAACGGATAAAGGGAAAAATAAATTAGAAATATCAGACCTATCATTACAAATTCAGTACCAAATGAAAGTGGTGATTTTTCTGAATCCTGGGGTGTAAACAGTTTTTCGATACGACAATTAGATTTTTTAAAATTAACTAAAGTATGAAACTTAGATGGCAACACTTCATTTCAATCTTTTCATAATTTGTAGTGCGAATCACGCGAATACAAAAGTCTTTAACTTAAAAATTTATTTTTATATTTTATTTTTCCATTCAAAGCATTTTAGTGAAAAAATATTTATGGCGCATGCGCAGGCGTTTTTTACCCACAATTTAAACACTAATCATAATTTTGAAAATTTCTATAGATATAATTTCAAGTTTGGTGGAGACCTAAGTTTATGCCAAGCGCCGTTGAATTCCGTCCAGCCGTTCTCGAGTGATGCCCGGACAAACGTGTTTTAGTCTTTTACCCCCCAGGGGGGGAACGGGGAGGAATTTCTGAAAAGTTGATAGATATAATTTTAAGTTGGGTGAAGACCTAAATTCCTGCCAAGCGTCGTTGAATTCCGTCCAGCCGTTCTCAAATGATGCCCGGACAAAAAAAGCGACATTCGGACACGATGACACACACACAGACACACACACACACACACACACAGGCAAAATTTTCTGAAGTCATTTTCGGTTTTCATGGGGTGTGAAACGTGAAGATATCGCAAAATTTTTCGATTCCGACAAATTTACAGACAAAACTCTGATTTTATTAATATAGATAGTAACATAAAATATAGTTTGTAATTAAAAAGATTCGGGTTAAATATTTTCTACTCATAAAAATAAATATCTATATGTGCATGTGTGCGCGCAATGCACCAAGTTTAAAGAGTGGAAATCAAAATATACAAATCGAAAAACTCCACTTTTCTGTAAGATATCCGTAAGATAAGACATTTATATTTTCTTAACTATTGATCATTCTAACAAATGTAATAGGCATTTTCATGTGAAATTTTACGTAGTTTAATTTTGTAATTGACATTTTTTTAAATCTAAATGCGATAGTGTTCAAGATATTAATAAAAACTGAAAAGTGCTTCCTTTAAATGCCCTCTGTCCCCCCTCCGCTCTCCCCCCCACGGTCAGGGACTTTTAGTATGTTGTTCAAGACAGGACACTTAACCTTATAACTGTGCTTAGTTTCAAAGCTATACGGTATTTTTTTTTTATGTTGATCGGTTTTGGGTCTTCGTTATCTGGATTTTTACCTAAACCATCACTTGCGCCTACCAACCTTAAAATTACTTAAAATGTACAAAACATGCTGTATTATCTTTACATATTTCCTATGAGTAGGTAAGAAAGGCCGGTTCTAGACCATGCGGGGGTGCACCGGTACACCGGCAAGCCGTGTGGGTGTCACACCACCCCCTGAGGGCGTAGACGAGTTGGTATTGACCTTGAGACATCCTCTAACTTAATCGTAAAAGATGACGAGGGTGTTAATGAGGAAATTTAATTAAAAAATTAATTAGTGATTTTTGTGAAAGGTGACGATGGTTTTAAAGAGATGTTTGCGGTAGAATGAAAAAAGCATGATATTGTTTGTGAGTCATTAGAAAATTAATTTGGAAATTAACTAAGAAATGAATTAGGAAATTCATTAAGAAATTCATTAGGAAATTAATTAAGAAATTAATTATAAAATTTAAAAATTGGGAAATAAATAAGGAATCGATAAAATAAATGAATTTAAGAATGTTAATGTGAATATACTATGAAAGAAATAGAATGATCTGACTGGGGTTCGAACCCGGCACCTTGCAGTAAAAATATTTCCATAAGACAGTAGTTTTCGCGTGTGTGTGGGTGTTTTTTCAATTATACTGCAGAAATCATTTTTAACCTAAGAATGCAATTATTTCAGAATGATTCAACCATTTAAATTATATTAATTTACAGAATAATAATTAAAAAACATTAATTAAGCATTTTCTTCTACAAAACTACAAATGTTTTATGAAAAATGACATTGAGAGTAAAAATTAAGTAGAAAGAATGAAAGAAAGTGTAGAAATAAAGATGATCGGGTAGGATTCGAACCCGGCACCTGCTTGAAGTAAAGAAACAGCAGTTTACAAGTACTTTAACCACTGTTCTTTAGAAATATAACCTGATGAATATATTTTAGTTAGGAATGCTATTGTTTGAACATGATATTAATTACAGAATAATAATTAAAATAAATAAAAAATAATAATTGAAGATCTTGTAAAAATTCACCAAATGTTTTTCGAAAAAAGATAATGTACGTGAAAATTGAGTTAAAAGATGTTTAAAATCGTGATTTTTGTAAAAGGTGACGATGGTTTTAAAGAGATGTTTGCGGTAGAATGAAAAAAGCATGGTATTGTTTGTGTGTCATTAGGAAATTAATTAGGAAATTAAGAAATTAATTAAGAAATTAATTATAAAATTTAAAAATTGGGAAATAAATTAGGAATCGATAAAATATATGAATTTAAGAATGTTAATGTGAATATACTATGAGAGAAATAGAGTGATCTGACTGGGGTTCAAACCCGGCACCTTGCAGTAAAATTATTTCCATAAGACAGTAGTTTTCGCGTGTGTGTGGGTGTTTTTTTAATTATATACCTGCAGAAATCATTTTTAACCTAAGAATGCAATTATTTGAGAATGATTCAACCATTTAAATTATATTAATTTACAGAATAATAATTAAAATACATTAATTAAGCATTTTCTTCTAAAATATTACAAATGTTTTATGAAAAATGACATTGAGAGTAAAAATTAAGTAGAAAGAATGAAAGAAAGTGTAGAAATAAAGATGATCGGGTAGGATTCGAACCCGGCACCTGCTTGAAGTAAAGAAACAGCAGTTTACAAGTACTTTAAAAACTGTTCTTTAGAAATATAACCTGATGAATATATTTTAGATAGGAATGCTATTGTTTGAACATGATATTAATTACAGAATAATAATTAAAATAAATAAATAAAAAATAATATATGAAGATCTTGTAAAAATTCACCAAATGTTTTTCGAAAAAAGATAATGTACGTGAAAATTGAGTTAAAAGATGTTTAAAATCTCAAATGTATAAGTGAAATTAGATTAGGATGAAAGACGAGAATTGTTTTTTGAAATATAACTAAAAAAGAGTGATTAAAATTTCTTATTAATTACTTAATTGAAGAAAGATCGTTAAAAAAAAATACTTTTCACCATAAAGATTTTTTAATTGTGAATAAATAGTATCCATTTTAAACCGTATATTATTTTACGTTATAAATAGGATAATATCTTAACACAAAAAGATCGACCTCATTTACCAATGCTGACACCCCAATGTTTTGGGAAAGGAGGTGACCATTCCTTCGAGCATTTTCTTAGAATCGAAGAGGGATGCAATTGTAACTTCTCAGAAGAAAGAGGAGGAAAAATTCCAGATTTCTCGCTACCTTTACTCGTGTTTAAATTTGGTTATTGTTAGACGTTTTAAAAATATAAACTCATTTCTTTCTATCTTTAGAATAATCTTATTTATTATTTGATATACAATATGGGGATATAATAACTTTTAATAATAGACATTTTCAGTAGATTTTTACAAATCGCTACAAAAAATTCATTACAACATCAGAAAGTCAAAAGTTTTTAGGTATAAATTGGTATTTTTTCGAATAATCCTTCCCATATTAGATTAATGATCACTTACTTCAATGTATTTTTTATCTATAGTTTAACCATTTTTACTGTAACTCCCTTACATTTCTTTAGTGTAAACCCGTGAAATTTTATCAATAAATTCAGAATTAGGGTCGTAAAAATAAGAATTTGGCATGATTTTAAATAAATTTTAGGATATATCTACAAAAATTTTAGAGTATTTGGCGATAATTCAGATTTGGTGAGAAACACCTAGTATTTGATTTCCACCATCCAGTCATATTCGATTCTTAATATAATCGAACTCCGCACTCAATGACACTTTCGATTTAACTGTTTTCATCTCAACTTTACTTTTTTCTGTTCAACATGTACGAACATCTCAACTCTACTCGAACAGAAACCAAAAATAACAGTTTATTCTTTTTCATCCGCATGGTAGCTTGCATGCTATCTTTCGCATTATTCACAATTATTACTTCACATTATTATTTTCGCATTATATTGTTTATGTTAAATATTCAGTCGCAATGTTTCAGCACAACTTATGTCTTTAACGCATATCAAATCTGTGTATTGTATGTTTAATATAGTTTTGGTTTGTGAATGAAAGAACGAGTATTTATTATTATCTTCACATCACGTCAAATAACATTATTTTGGAGGCACCGGCGAGATATTCTGTGTGAATTTTGGCTAGCTTACAAATTTGGATATCCAAGCGCAGCTGTTAAGGAATAAAACAGATAAGTACTTATTTTCCTATTTTACAAGTTTGACTTTGGTTTTTCGCATTACTCCATTACGTAGTAATGGCAAGCAAAAAGAACAATGACTATGACAGTAATGAAACTGTTGCTTTAGAAGATGCTGAAAAAATAGCAAAACATTATCGAGGCAGAGCGAAATCTGCGCTTACTAGAATTATGAATTTCATAAATAATGAAAATCTAATTTTTCAAAAACATGATCTCTTAAATCAACTTGGAAAGATTGAAATTATTTATTCTGATTTTGATAAAGCCGATTCTGAATTACCTGATGAAGTATCAGAAATAGAAGAATTTGAGTTAAAATATTATGAAATCAAAGCCAAGCTTCAACAAAAACTTGAAAATTTATCTGTGAACATGCAATCTAATGTTTTAAATTTTCAAAATCCTCTCATTAACACAAATGCTATATCTAGTAATTTTCGTTTGCCAAAATTAAATATTTGCCCGTTTAGCGGTAATTATAAAGATTGGATGTCTTTTAAGGATTTGTATATATCATTAGTTCACGAGAATGTTAATTTGTGTAATGTACATAAAAATTCCAATATCTAAAGGGTTTATTAAAAGATGAACCGGCTTCTATTATTAAACACATTCCAATATCTGAGAATAGTTATCTAGAAGCCTGGGAAAAATTACTTACTAGGTATGATAAGAAAAAACAAATTATTTCTGCACTTATTAAAACCTTTATGGATCAACCAACTGTAATTCATGCTACTGCATTTAACTTACGTAAGATAGCAGATACTTCGGATGAAGTAATAAGAGGATTAAAGACTATTGACACTAAAGCTACTGAAAGAGATGTATGGTTAATTTATATTTTATTACAAAAACTTGACCATAAATCACGTGAAGAATGGGCACAATATTCTGCAAAAATTGATTTTCCTACTTTAAAGATCTTTTTACAATTTATTAATGATAAATGTGCAGCTATGGAATTATGTAATGAAAATGAGAGTAAAGAGAATGAGTATAAACAAAATAAGGATAAATAATTTAAGTTATCTAAGTTTCATTCTAACGTGAATTACAAATGTATTTTATGCAAAAACAATAATCATTTCTTGTTCAAATGCTTTAAATTTAAAGAACTTCCTGTTAAGAATAGAAAACAATTTGTTAGAAAGAACTCATTATGTAGCAACTGTTTATCTAATAAGCACTCTATCGCTCAATGTAATTCCACTTATACTTGTCACTTTTGTAATGCAAAACATCATTCTAGTATATGCGATACTAATTTGAAAACTTATACAGCTTCGGCTTCATCTGCTGGTAATAATTTTGAAAATTCTGAGAATCGTACAGAGCCATCTGGCATATCTCAATTCCAAACAAGTACTCATAACCATTCTATACAAACACCTTTTGCTTTACTTCCTACAGCTAGCGCTTATATTTATGATTCAATGGGTCAGAGACATGTGCTAAAAATTTTATGCGATTCGGGCTCTGAAAGTTCTTTTATAATTGAATCATGTATGAGTATTTTAGGTTATGAGAGAAAAAATGCAAGATTTCCCGTCAAAGGGTTGGCAAATTCAATGATTGCAATAACTAAAGGTTATACAGACATTAATTTAATTTCCATTCACGATTCCGATGTCAAGTTATCCATGCGAGTTTTTATATTAGATAAATTAACAGCTCCATTGCCATCAGAGAAAATAAACAAGGAACATTTTTCGCATTTAAAAAATATGAAACTGGCCGATCCCAAATTTGAAATTCCAAGTAAAATTGATATGATTTTGGGATCTGATTATTTTTTTTCTATTTTACTTCCTGGTCAAACAATTTGTACTGAGAATGGTTTAATTGCTCAAAATTCAATTTTTGGTTTTCTCGTATCCGGAAAATTACCTGAATCTCAGACAAAATCTAATTCGATTTCAAATTTACATATTTACGAAATTAATACTGATAGTGAGTTACAACGTTTTTGGGAATTAGAAGAAGTTTTTAATGCAAGTGAGAAGTTACTTTCACCCGAGGAACAGTTTGTGGAGTCACATTTTCAGGAAAAATATTCAATTAATCCAGAAGGCCGTTTTGTGGTAAAATTACCATTTTATAAATGCAAATCTGAATTATGTAATACAAAGCCCGCTGCACTTTCCCGATTATATGCAATGGAGAGGAAATTTTCTGAAAATCCGGAATTCGAGCAACAATATAAGGATTTTTTATATGAATACGATCAATTAGGACACATGGAGGTAATTACTCAGAATTCACTAAATATTTCTCAAAGGGAACAATATTTCCTACCTCATCACGCAGTTATTAAACCTTCTAGCACTACCACTAAATTAAGAGTCGTTTTTGACGGTTCCTGTAAAACTTCTGATGGTAAATCATTAAATTCAGTTTTAGGTGTTGGCCCTAAATTACAACGAGACATTTTTGAGATCTTACTTAATTTTCGATTACCGGAGATAGTTTTTTCTGCAGACGTGGAGAAAATGTACCGCCAGGTTTTAATTTCTGAGGACGATCAAAATTATCAAAAAATCCTTTAGAGATACATCCCCAACGAGGAAATAAAGGAATATAAATTGAAGACTGTTACATATGGCCTTGCTCCAGCATCCTTTTTGGCCACTAGGTGCATTAAGCAAATCGCTCTAGATTATAATCAAAATACACACGTCTCGCGCACTTTGTTAAAAGATATATATATGGATGACTTGATATCTGGTTAAAACTCAGTTAATAGCGCAATATTAATTGCTAAGGAAACTGCTAATGTTTTGGAAGAACATGGGTTTCATTTGAGAAAGTGGAATTCCAATTCGAAATTCCTTACGGAATTTCGAGAAAATTGCCTCACAGATACAGACTTTAAAATAATACCAAACAACAATGAAAGTTCTAAAGTTCTAGGGCTTTACTGGAACTCTTTAGCAGATACATTTTTTTTCAAAACCGCACTTACTCTCAAACCACCACTAACAAAAAGACGCATTTTGTCTAAATCCGCACGCATTTTTGATCCTCTAGGGTTAATTTCACCTTGTACAGTAGTGTTCAAAGTATTTTCTCAAAAGCTATGGTTAACAAAAGGAGACTGGGATTCTCCTAATCCGCAACAATTTGAAGAGGAGCTCATTAAATATGAGAATTCATTCAATAAAATTAGCCAGTTTTCTGTTCCTAGATGCGTCACGTTTTCATCCGATAGTACATTTGAATTACATGGTTTCAGCGATGCGTCAACACATGCTTACGCCGCTGCAATCTATTGTCGACAGACTCATGATAACAAATCAAAAGTCTCACTCTTAGTTGACAAAACTAAAGTAGCTCCTATCAAGCAAATTGCCGTTACCAAATTGGAACTTTGTGGTGCTTATTTATTATGTAAGTTATTTTGTTCAGTCATAAAAATATTAGAAAATTATAATTTTGACATTTACGCATGGACAGATTCAACAGTTGTTCTTTCTTGGTTATCCGCACATCCACGTAAGTGGAAAACTTTTGTTGCAAATAGAACTTCACAAATATTAGATGTTCTTCCCACAAAACATTGGAGACACTTTCCATCTAAAGAAAACCCCGCTGATATCACTTCTCGGGGCATCGATCCTAAAAGTTTACCTGAATGCAACTTGTGGTGGAATGGCCCAAGTTGGTTACTTTTGGATCCTACACATTGGCCAAATGACGCACCTAAGTCCAAGGAAATCGAGGATCAAATTTCGACTGAAAAGAAAGCTGATCGCATTTTGTGTTACCATATTGATACATCTAATGATCTTTATGATCATCTATTCAATAAGTTTTCTTCATTTTTTAAAATCAAACGCATTCTGGCATATTGCATAAGATTCATAAATAACTGCAAATCAGCAAGTAAAGTTCATGTCTCAACAAATGATTCTTGTTCCCCTCTTACATGTAGGGAAACTAAACACGCCGAAGAGAACATCATTCGATGGGTACAAAATAAATACTTTCATGAAGACTTAAGACACATCAAGATTCAAAACCTTTTGTCTAGAAAAAGTCATTTACACTCTCTATATCCATTCATTGACCAGAACGGTCTGTTACGGGTGGGAGGTCGCTTACAAAATGCTCAATTATCATTTAACGAAAAGCATCCGGTAATATTGCCGTCTAAACACAAATTGAGCGACCTTATTATACAAGAGAAACATATTGCACACTTGCATGCAGGACCATCATTGTTATCCCACATTATAAAACAGGCATATTGGATCATTGGTGGAAAAAGATTAATCAATAAGCTTGTTAATAAATGCGTGAAATGCTTCCGTTTCAAAGCTACTTCTACACCCCAGCTGATGGGAAACTTACCACCACATCGAGTAAATCTCGAGCGACCTTTCTTTGCATGTGGTGTGGACTATGCTGGTCCAATGTATATAAAATTTAACAAGGGTCGTGGCTGTAAAACAACAAAAGGATACATAGCTTTATTCAGTTGCCTTGCTACAAAAGCAGTACACATCGAAGCTGTCAGCGATTTGACGACTGACGCATTTATAGCTGCCTTACGACGTTTCAGTGCTAGACGTGGTTCACCTAGTCATATTTACAGCGATAACGCAACCAAATTTGTTGGTGCTAAAAGGAAACCCGATGAAATAAAACAAATATTGTCTTTACCAAGAAACGAATGCGTAGCACATTATTTAACACAAGCCGCAATAGAGTGGCATTTTATTCCTCCCGCATCACCTCATTTCGGAGGAATTTGGGAAGCTGCAGTACGTTCCTGTAAATTTCACATTAAACGAGTAAACGGTGATACACGGTTGACATTTGAGGAATTGAGCACTTTATTAACACAAATTGAATCCTTATTAAATTCACGTCCCC
Organism: Salticus scenicus; assembly: GCA_963930645.1. Lineage (NCBI taxonomy): Eukaryota > Metazoa > Arthropoda > Arachnida > Araneae > Salticidae > Salticus > Salticus scenicus. The sequence continues at coordinate 25,495 of CAWVNO010001142.1, read as the reverse complement.
ACTTTAAAAGTACTGACTCTGATATAGACTCTATTAATGTTCTCACCCCATCACATTTTCTTACAGGATATGTCATGCTTTCACCTGCAGATGAACCATTATCCTGTAGCAGGAATCTCAAGAACCGATGGCAACTAGTGCAAAAAATGAGACGAGATATTTCTAGGGCTTGGAAAAAGGAGTATCTCAGTTCCTTGCAACCAAGAAATAAATGGCAACATCCTGCATCAAATATCAAGGAAGGAGAATTAGTGGTTATCATAGACAACAGCTGCTCACCTTTATCCTGGCCAATTGGTCGAATAACAAAGGTTCACACCGGTACCGACGGGCTGGTAAGAGTGGTGTCTATAAAAACGAAAGACTCTGTTTTTAAAAGACCTGTTAACAAAATTGCTGTTCTCCCTTTATATCAGGACTAGCGCCCTGATAGGGTGGGAGTCATGTTCGATTTCCACCATCCACTCATATTCGATTCTTAACATAATCGAACTCCGCACTCAATGACACTTTCGATTTAACTGTTTTCATCTCAACTTTACTTTTTTCTGTTCAACAGGTACGAACATCTCAACTCTACTCGAACAGAAACCAAAAAGAACAGTTTATTCTTTTTCATCCGCACGGTAGCTTGCATGCTATCTTTCGCATTATTCACAATTATTACTTCACAGTATTATTTTCGCAACATATTGTCTATGTTAAATATTCAGTTGCAATCTTTCAGCACAACTTATGTCTTTAACGCATATCAAATCTGTGTATTGTATGTTTAATATAGTTTTGGTTTGTGAATGAAAGAACAAGTATTTATTATTATCTTCACATCACGTCAAATAACACCTAGTATTAATTCCGAGTGAAGAAAAATTTATTACTTGTCAAATTTATTTTGAGAAGTGAGGTTGCTTATTTTATAATCTGAATTCGATACTATATAAACATTATTTTTTCAAGATGGATGTCAGAACAGATATCATTTTGTTAAACGCATTTACTCATATATTTAATAGATCACACCTCCGCAATTCAGAAATAGAAATTATTAACCAGCTTAAATTTCGAATGAATGAATTTATCAATTCCGAAATTAGCAATCAACTTTATGAAAATGTTGATATGTTATCTGAGGAAAATTTTTACACCTGTTTAGATATTGTCTTAAAAGAAATGATAAAAAATGGAATTAATTGGGACAAAGTTGTAATTTACTTAATATTTTCAAGTGAGGTTTTGGCGAAGCGCTTTAAGAGATCTGGGGATTTTATCATACCTTGGATAAGATTTTTAATATCTTCCAGAAGTATTTAGGTAATTGGATTATTGATCATCAAGAATGTATGAAAGCCAAAGAAGTAAAGAAATCTCTTTTTCAAAGAATGTGGTGTTTTATCACCCGATCATAATATGAAAATTGTAAAAATATTATCTGCTATGTTGAATTATGTTCAGTTCAATCTGTATAAGAACAATGTTCAAGAAAAATGTATGTAATGTGAAATTAAAAGTAAATAAAAAACTTTCAATGGAAATTTTGTTTAAGAAAAAATTATTTGAAGTAAAATTCATCTTTAAAAATAAATAAATAAATAAATAAAAATAAAAATGAGTTGATCAATGTAAAAAACTGAAAAAATTCGCTGTTTGAAAAGAAGTCTTAATAAGTTTAAGAAAATATCGTAACATATTGTATTATATTTTATCTAAGAGAGTGAATCTATCATTTTTCAGAAGTTACTTTACTGCAAAAAATAACTAATGTCAAAAATTTCTCTACCTTAAACAGTTATACTTCAGATATAACTTTTTGGGATCTTCTTATCACTGTCATCGAACATACATTGATACATGTATAAACATTCACGCATAAATTCTTACATGTATACTTAAAAACTTTTACAAAGTTGCATTCAATTATAAATTTTCCTTAAATTTCCTTATACTCGTTAAAATATTGTAAGTCTTTTTATTTAAAGCTTTATGTTATACTAGAAATCTTCCAATATTCTTAAAATAATATAAGTTTTCGAACATAGTGATAATTAGAAATTACCATTTTTTTAGTTTTTATCGTGATCTGGAATCGAACCTGACATATCCCTAATGATAGCGTTTGAATTTTTTTGTAATTCATTCCCAACATTAGTTATTTTAAGCTATATTTCCTAAGAATTATTCAACAATCTATGTCAAATAAAGACTTCCCAACTACATTTTTTACTACTTTTCACTACATTCTACAACTTTAACATAGTGAAATTCCTCACGTCATATGCTACCTTTGAACCAATTTTTCCTTACAGATAGCAAGTTTGTAAATAATGAAAGCTAACTTTGAAAAAAATCAGAGTTGAAAAAATATTAATATTTGTTTTATAAATACATTCATGTTCACAGATGCAGACTTAAATTTTCTAAAGTGTATTTAAACATACTTAAAAAATATTTTAACCAAGTATTGTCGATTACAAATACATGTATACTTGAAAAATTTTACAAAGTATTTTAGAAATTAAGATAACTTATTCTTGAATAAAAATATAAGAAACTCATTTTCACAATAATAAGATTGTAAATGTAAATGTAAGATAAAATCACAAAGTTACCAGCTTAAGAGGTTGTAGGTATTCGAAAAAAATCACGAAGTCAACAATTTTGGTGTTAACAACACATCTTATTTTACAAAGTACTAAGTTTTTTAAAGTCATTTAGTTTGAAGTTTTTCAGATATATGCTTATAAACTGAAATTTTTGTGAATGAAAAATTTTTTACACAAAGTATTTTAGAAAAAATATCATCTCAGAAATTAATTAACTTATTTTTAGAATAAAAATATAAGAGACTTATTTTTTCTAATGATAAGAATGAAAATGTAAGATAAAATCTCATTCTTACCAATTTAAGAGGCTGCAAGTATTTGAAAAATTATGAAGTATGGAATTTTAATGTTTCACATGTGTTAATAACGCGTCTTATTTTACAAAGTACTAAGTTTTTTAAAGTCATTTAGTTTGAAGTTTTTCACACATATGCTTATAAACGAAATTTTTTGTAAATGAAAAATTTTTACACAAATTATTTTAATTCAAATACTATCTCAGAAAAATTAACTTTTTCTTTTTTAGATTGAAAATGTAAGCTAAAAATCTAACACTTATCAAATTTAGAAGCTGCAGATGTATGAAGAAATCATGAACTTGAAACTTTAAGTATTAACAACCTTCTTTCTTTGAAAATACTAAACCACGAGTTTCGACAAATCTATAATCAACTGTTAAAAAACATAGATCTTAGAATATTTTTTACCCTAAAAAGTTTAACGAAGATGCTACATCCATAAAAATACAGTGTGAAAGTGTACAAATTATCTGTTTAGACATGGTGATAAACTAGAATTCCCCACAAGATTCGAGTTTTATAGCAAGGTATGGGATAATATTTGGCTAAATTTCCACTAATATTGGCGATAGTTATAAAAATTTGGCATAAAATAAGAGAATTTGGTGCTAATTCTTAAGTAAAACTCATGAATGAAGAAAAAATTTGAATTAGTTACAATCTTTTACCGCTGTAGAGTTGTCTAAGTTCTCATACTTACTAGTTTTTAATCATTTTTAAAATCTTACTTTTAGAGTGATTTTTTATACTTTGCTAAACTGAAGTACAAAATGGATAATACTTTACCATCTGAGGAGACTCACGTTTCTGATCAACAATCCCCTTCATCAAGTTTTGAGGATGAGAAGTTATCTAAACTTTTTATTTGTCCAACTTGTAATAAGTCACTTTTAAAAAAATCCTATTTTCCCAGACATGTGAAGGTTCACAATGATATTAAACCTAATATTTATTACGTGTGTGAGAAAGGATTTGTTACTTTACATCGTTTAAAAAGACATATGGAAACCCATAGAAAAATTTCCATAAGATACAAATGTGATTATTGTATTGAAAATTTCAATCGCAAGTGTGATTTATTTAAACATAAGAGATTATTTCATCAAAAAGGCTTAAATGAACATCTATGTATTATTTGTAAAGATGCTTTTAAACACAAGTATGAGTTATAAAAACACAAGAGGGTGCATTATCGTAAACCTGAGTATCTATGTGAGGAATGTTCTATAACCTTTCCAACTAAACATGCTTTTTCAAACCATAAGCGAAAAAGTCATAAAAAGACTTTATATGCATACTGTTGTGACGAATGTACTGATACTTTTTCAAACAAACGACATTTTTTAAAACATAAAAGAAATATGCATAAGAAATCTTCAATGCAAAATAGATGTGATGAATGCAGTGAAACTTTTCAGTGTAAGTATGAATTATTGCAACATAAAAGAAAGAATCATCTTAAAGACTTTAACATACGTAGAAATTGTAATGAACGAAGTTCTAACAATGAATTACCGACAGTTAATAATGACAGTGAGAATCTGGACTTGTTAAATTTTTTGGATAATTTTCACATTGAATGTATGAATGGTGTTTTTGACTTACCTTCCAACAACTTTCAGAATGAAAATATAGACTTACACTTAAAATTTTTTTTTTGAACAATTCGAATGTGGAATATACAAGTGAAAATAATATTGATGGTTTATCTACCAAAGTTGAAAATAAGGACTTAAATGATTTTAACCTAATACAAACTGATTTACCTCTAGTAAACTGTGACAATGAAAATCTAGACTTGCTAAATTTTTTGAATAACTTTAATACCGAATGTATGAACGATATCCCAACAATATAGATTTGTGTGAATTTATTGTCTTGTATTATTGTGAATGAATTTCAAATAAAAAGATTTCAATGAAAATAGTTTGTTTTAATTTTTATTACAAAATCACCTTTTATATAATATTTTTTATTAGAATACAAACTTAAGTGTCATCTTTTTAAAATAAAAACATGTAAAAAGTTCACTTGTGCATTAGTGATATACTTTTTCATTACTGTAGTAGAATTGATTGAGTATAATATTTAAACACTAAGTAAAAATTATACATGATAGTAGTTTTATAAACTATCAAACTTACATCGAAGAAGAAAAAACTTGCAAAATTGTTTTACCACTCAGTTGTAAAGTACTTGTGAAAAATCTTAAATGAATTTATCATATTAACAATTTTAATGAAAAACTAACTTACAAAAATTTTAGATATGATTATGAAGTTAGTATTTTCCTAAGTATCACGTTTGAATCTTACTTTGAATATGCATCATCAAAGTGTTTTGTACTTTAACTAAAATCACAATCTCTATTCTAAAGAGTGTAAAAATAATTTTAGAGTAATTCTTTTATATATAGATACTTTCACGATTGTATTTTAACTTTTTTTATTTTTAGAATACAGAAAATATTTTATAAGAGTTGTGAAAGCTTAATTTTAGAAGTTTGTGAAATTTCACAAATTTTTTTTAAACATTTTTGTCAAATGCTTTCCTCATGTCACATCACTTAGAAAAAATTAATTGTTTTTAGCAGAATTGCTAACATAAAACATTAAGTTAGAAAATTTATAGATAAAACTTAAAAGATATGAAAAACCATATGTAAAGTAATAACAAAAAGTATATATATACTTTCAAGTTTAGACATAGTTGAACAAGCTTGAGGAGACACTAAAACCTGTAGCCGACGTCATAACCCCTGTGACGTAAATTCCCCCTTACCACTACGTCACAAATGTATAATATAACAAAAAGTACTTATGTCTACCCACAATTTCTGTCTTGTATTATTTTACTTTGTGTATTAAATCAATGATCTGTAAAATAACTTTGTCGTTTTTATACACTTTGAAGTAAAAATTTTCTCCCTAAACATCAAATTATATTTTATATACCACTATGTTAAAGTTGTAGAATGTAGTGAAAAGTAGTAAAAAATGTAGTTGGGAAGTCTTTATTTGACATAGATTGTTGAATAATTCTTAGGAAATATAGCTTAAAATAAATAATGTTGGGAATGAATTACAAAAAAATTCAAACGCTGTCATTAGGGATGTGTCAGGTTCGATTCCAGATCACGAAAAAAAATTAAAAAATGGCAATTTCTAATTATCACTATGTTCGAAAACTTATATTATTTTAAGAATATTGGGAGATTTCTAGGAAACATAAAGCTTTAAATAAAAGACATACAATATTTTAACGAGTATAAGGAAATTTAAAGAAAATTTATAATTGAATACAACTTTGTAAAAATTTTTAAGTATACATGTAAGAATTTATGCGTGAATGTTTATACATGTATGTTCGATGACAGTGATAAGAAGATCCCAAAAAGTTATATCTGAAGTATAACTGTTTAAGGTAGAGAAATTTTTGACATTAGTTATTTTTTGCAGTAAAGTAACTTCTGAAAAATGATAGATTCACTCTCTTAGACAAAATATAATACATGTTACGATATTTTCTTAAACTTATTAAGACTTCTTTTCAAACAGCGAATTTTTTCAGTTTTTTACATTGATCAACTCATTTTTATTTTTATTTATTTGTTTATTTATTTTTAAAGATGAATTTTACTTCAAATAATTTTTTCTTAAACAAAATTTCCATTGAAAGTTTTTTATTTACTTTTAATTTCACATTACATACATTTTTCTTGAACATTGTTCTTATACAGATTGAACTGAACGTAATTCAACATAGCAGATAATATTTTTACAATTTTCATATTATGATCGAGTGATAAAACACCACATTCTTTGAAAAAGAGATTTCTTTACTTCATTGGCTTTCATACATTCTTGATGATCAATAATCCAATTACCTAAATACTTCTGGAAGATATTAAAAAATCTTATCCAAGGTATGATAAAGTCCCCAGATCTCTTAAAGCGCTTCGCCATAACCTCACTTGAAAATATTAAGTAAATTACAACTTTGTCCCAATTAATTCCATTTTTTATCATTTCTTTTAAGACAATATCTAAACAAGTGTAAAAATTTTCCTCAGATAACATATCAACATTTTCATAAAGTTGATTGCTAATTTCGGAATTGATAAATTCATTCATTCGAAATTTAAGCTGGTTAATAATTTCTATTTCTGAATTGCGAAGGTGTGATCTATTGAATATATGAGTAAATGCGTTTAACAAAATGATATCTGTTCTGACATCCATCTTGAAAAAATAATTATTATGTAGTACCGAATTCAGATTATAAAATAAGCAACCTCACTTCTCAAAATAAATTTGACAAGTAATAAAATTTTTCTTCACTCGGAATTAATACTAGGTGTTTCTCACCAAATCTGAATTATCGCCAAATACTCTAAAATTTTTGTAGATATATCCTAAAATTTATTTAAAATCATGCCAAATTCTTATTTTTACGACCCTATTTCTGAATTTATTGGTAAAATTTCACGGGTTTACACTAAAGAAATGTAAGGGAGTTACAGTAAAAATGGTTAAACTATAGATAAAAAATACATTGAAGTAAGTGATCATTAGTCTAATATGTGAAGGATTATTCGAAAAAGTACCAATTTATACCTAAAAACTTTTGATTTTCTGCAGTTGTAATGAATTTTTTGTAGCGATTTATAAAAATCTACTGAAAATGTCTATTATTAAAAGTTATTATATCCCCATATTGTATATCAAATAATCAATAAGATTATTCTAAAGATAGAAAGAAATGAATTTATATTTTTAAAACGTCTAACAATAACCAAATTTAAACACGACTAAAGGTAGCGAGAAATCTGGAAATTTTCCTCCTCTTTCTTCTGAGAAGTTACAATAGCATCCCTCTTCGATTCTAAGAAAATGCTCGAAGGAATGGTCACCTCCTTTCCCAAAACATTGGGGTGTCAGCATTGGTAAATGAAGTCGAACTTTTTGTGTTAAGATATTATCCTATTTATAACGTAAAAGAATATATACAGTTTAAAATGGATACTATTTAATCACAATTAAAAAATCTTTATTGCGAAAAGTATTTTTTTAACGAACTTTCGTCAATTAAATAATTAATAAGAAATTTTAATCACTCTTTTTTAGTTATATTTCAAAAAACAATTTTGCATGCTTTCCTTTGAAGTAACTGCGCAATCTGATGAAAAAAAGGTTACAACTGATGACAAGATATTTGGCTCTATGTGTCGGGAGCGTGATTAATGGTTTTTTGAATCTGGAAGCTCCAACTCCAGTGGAAACCGGCCTTTAGAGGAATGCCAAAAGGCGGGGCTTACTGTTCAAAATAGGAAAATACCCCGACGACAAAGAATTAAGTATATTTCCCTAATAAATGTGAATTTTACGCCGTGGTTGGAATTAATCGGATATAAACAGTAATACGCATTTTCTTTCGATAACAGATTTTCTACGCTAAAAAAAACTTTAAAACACCAAATGCGCAACATTTGATTCAATATAAAGATATTCAGTATAAAAACATTTAAAAAAAATAAAATAGTTTATTATGTTACTTCATGCGATAAAATTCAAATAATTTTAGATTTATAAACTATTCAATAATTAAATACAAAAATATGAACAAGATTAAAATGGAAAATTCGCGGTAAAAAATTTACAAAAGTATTTAAATATCCAAGAAAAAAACTGTTAATCTATTATCTTGGCTGTATTTGTATTTTTAACAGTAAGCCTCGCCTTAGTGCGTTTCTCTAAAAAGTACATTTAACTTCATGCGTATAAACCCTACAATATTCAAATACAAAAATATTGTTGCGTACTTGGGGGTTCGTGAGTTGTCTGAGAATGAAAGGCCAAACGTACAAAAATTCAGTAATTTATTCACAGAAAGTTCCAGAAAAATACAGGTCTATAAACCAAGTATCAGCTTCAATTCAAACAGTAAACACAGCTTAAACAACAGCTGTCAATAGCAAATCCACAGTACAAACTGTATACCAATAACACTTGAAGCAAGTCTCTCTCAAAGAGGCTTAAGAGCAATGCAAGCACTAGCGAAGCTAGCGGAGATCTGAACTGAACTGAACTGCCTTGGCGAGGAAGCGCTCCTTATATGCTGTTCCATTGAGCCCAGATTTTTCGAGAAAACTCTAGAAAGTGGTCAACCAATCAACTTACAGCTTCCATATTTGGTATATCCCATATAAGGATTTTCTCGCCAAGGTCGCCAAAAAAATCGCCAAGGTGGGAAAAAGTCGCCAAATTTGGCGCCAAATCCATTACGTGCATTACTGGGGCTTTTTAATGCGTTTTTAAGGGAAAATAAGGCTATTTCAACGCTAGAACGACTAGAAATGCACAAAATTAGCACTTTATCAACTTACTAAGCCTCTTTGAAAGAATTTATACAAAAATAAACACAATTATTTACAATTTCGTAACACTGCCCCCCTCCCAAGGACTGCACGTCCCGGGCAGTGCAACCCTTGGTCAAGAGGCGACACTAAACAAATTTACACAATCTAAAACACAAAAACTAAGTTGCACATAAAGATAACATAGAAATATAAATTAAGTGGGAAATATTTACAAAATTCACAAATATGTACAAATATTTATAAACAAATATTTACAGTGCGCATGCGCAAATTTTACAAGTATTTACATTTTTAATTTTAATTTTACCGTTACTTGTGGTACTTGGCTAGCCTATTATAGTGCACCACCTTCGGTTTTGATGAAGGTGTTTTAGTGATCCGCACCACTACATCATTCAGCCTTTTTAAGACTGTGTATGGTCCGTCCCAGTTGCACTGTAGCTTGGGAGAGAGTCCTTTGCGTCGAACAGGATTCCACAACCAGACCTTCTCTCCTTCCTGAAACTCATGTTGCGTAGCCTTTAGATCGTACCTTGTCTTCATTTTCTCCGATGCAATGTGAATTCGCTCCCGAGCAAAGTTGTGAACGTCCTCAAATCGTGCCTGGAGATCTTGGATGTACTCCTCGGGCGATGAAGGCGCATCGGGTGGACAACCAAACAGGAGATCACAAGGGAGACGAAGTTCACGTCCAAACAGCATCTGGGCTGGAGTGTAGCCGGTGGTTTCATGGACAGCACTTCGATAAGCCAGCAGGAACAATGGCAACTTCAAGTCCCAATCTTGCTGGTTCCTTGATACTAGAAGAGAGAGGTTATTCAGGATGGTACGATTGAACCTCTCGACCATGCCGTCCGACTGGGGATGTAAAGGTGTTGTCCGGGTTTTGTCTATGCCAAGTAGTTGACACAGTCCTTTGAAAACATCAGAGGTAAAGTTCCTACCTTGGTCGGTATGAAGTTGTAGGGGCGTGCCGTACCTTGACACCCATTGCTGCACTACGACCTCTGCGACTGTGCATGCCTCTTGATTGGGAATGGGATATGCCTCAGGCCACTTGGTGAAATAGTCCATCACGACGAGGATGTATTTATTTCCACTGGAGGTCCGTGGCAAAGGACCCAAGATGTCGATTGCAATTCGTTCAAATGGTGCTCCCACGTTATACCGTTGCAGTCTCCCTCGACTTCGTTTCTGCGGGCCTTTACGTGCCGCACAAGCATCACAGGATTTACACCATTTCTCCACATCCTCCTTTGCCTTGCACCAGTAGAAGCGTTCCCGAACTTTCTGCAGAGTCTTCATTACCCCAAAATGGCCTCCGGTAGAGCTACTATGCAGTTGTTCTAAAACAACTGGAATTTTTGATCTTGGTAATAAAATCTGCCATCTGAAGCTTTTCCCATCATCAGATTCCCACTTTCTGCATAATACGCCGTTTCTGATATGAAGAGAGTCCCAAAGTGCCCAATAACTTTTCGTAATGGGACTAAATCTGGAAATGCCCTGCCAGGTAGGTCTGTTGCTGGTCGTCTCCTTCAGCTGTAATATTGGCTTTATGTCAGGATCTTCCAACTGGGATTTTCTAAGTTCTTCGTCACTCCATGGATCGGGATCTTGATCTGATGGTGTTGAGACAGTAACTTGGCAGGCAACCGGATTTATCGGCAGGTATTTCTGTTCGGCTCTAGAGCAATACTTGCAGCTTTCCGAGCAGGGCTTCCGTGACAAGGCATCTGCATTACCATGTAGAGTCCCTTTACGATGACGTATCTCGAAGTCATATTCCTGGAGGCGTTGTATCCACCTGGCAATCTGTCCTTCCGGGTTCTTGAACTGGAGCAACCACGTTAAAGATGCATGGTCAGTCCGGAGCAGGAATCTTCTGCCATAGAGGTAATGATGGGAATGTTCTATGGCTTTTACGATGGCGAGTAGCTCTTTCCTGGTGGTACAGTAATTTCGCTCCGGTTTAGACAGGCATTTACTCCAATAGGCAATGACATGTTCTTGACCATCAATTTCCTGCGACAGAACAGCACCGACACTCTCATGGCTGGCATCTGTATCAAGTATGAACTGTCTGTCGGGCTGTGGATATGTCAAGATAGGCGATGATGTTAAGGCCTCTTTAAGTCGCTTGAACGCTTTTTCACATTCATCTGTCCACAGGAACTTCTGTTTGGCTTCCGTCAGCTTGTGCAGTGGTCTGGCAATATTTGAGAAACCCTTGACAAACTTCCTGTAGTAAGTGCATAACCCCAGGAAACTTCGTAGTTGGTGTACATTTTCAGGGCGACTCCAGTTCTCGACTGCAGAGATCTTCTCAGGATCAGTTCTCACACCTTCGGCAGAGATGATATGGCCGAGGTAGCTCACTTCACGACGGAACAAGTTACACTTGCCTGGATTCAATTTGAGGTTAGCCATTCTGAGTTTCTCCAGCACCTTTCGGATGTTTCGTAGATGGTCTTCAAAGGTGCGCCCCACAATGATAATATCATCCAAATACACCAGACAGGCTTCATAGGAAAGTCCTTTTAGCACTGTCTCCATCAGGCGTTCGAAGGTGGCAGGTGCATTACATAATCCGAATGGCATAACTTTAAATTGCCACAGTCCTTGTCCCGTGGTGAATGCAGTCTTCTCACGATCATCAGGATGTAATTCTACTTGCCAGTAACCGCTCTTCAGATCCAACGTCGAGAACCATTTATTGCCAGCAAGTGTGTCTAAGGTGTCGTCAATTCTGGGAAGAGGGTAACTGTCTTTCTTCGTGATGTCATTCAAACGACGATAATCCACACAAAATCTTGTTGAACCATCCTTTTTTCGCACCAGTACTATGGGAGAGGCCCAAGGACTCGTTGATGGCTCGATGACATCATTGTGCTGCATTTCACTTAGAAGTTCAGTGACCTCTTCCTGTTTAGCAAATGGAAGTCTTCTTGGATGTTGTTTGATTGGAGGATGATTTCCTGTATCAATTCTGTGCTGGGTGATGTTCGTTCTCCCGACGTCTTCAGGTGTTCGAGAAAAAAGGTCTTTAAATTCTTGGAGTAGCTTCTCCGCAGCACATCTCTGTTCTTTTCCTAACTCTGCATTCTTGAGTAGTTCCGTTGTTAATTGCTCAGAAGACTTGGATTCGGTTGATTGCGTGGGGCGGTTGATGCATGTGACAGGAGTGCAGGTTGCCAACACCTCATCCTTCTTCACTGTCCGGACCTTATCGCTGATGTTTGCGACTCGCACAGGAATAGTACTCTTTGAGAGATCAACTAGAGATGAAGCTACCAGAACTCCTCTTGGGCTATTGTCGGTATTCGGGTATTCAATCAGTCCATAGCGGAAGTATTGCTTTGTAGGTGGTGTTCCTGAAACTATTGTCTCTGTGTGTGGGGGGATGGAGATTTCAGACTTGGCTGTTATCTGGCAGATTGTCTGAATGTCTTGATTTTCAGTGTTGAACACAGCGATGTCTTCCGAACTCGAATGCAGTTCATTATTCTTGAAGTCCAACTGAAAATTAAATTTTCTCAGGAAATCAATTCCAATGATTAAAGGATCTCTTATATCAGCCACATATGCCATATGATGGTAACTGGCATTCCCAAAAGTGATGGTCAAGTTCATTTTTCCATATATTTTGATTTCGTCTCCGGTCACAGTCTGGAGTCTAACACAGGGCGGCGTCCATATGATCTTCTCTTTGAGTTCTTGAGCCAAATCCGTTCTAATGATGGTCACGTTGGCTCCCGTGTCCAGAATCATCCGGCAGGTGGCGTTGTTGACTTGGCCATAGACGTGAAGTCCATTATCGCCGCCACTCATCGATGAAACATGAAATACTGTAAATTGGGGCTCTTTAATTTTAGGCAACCTCCGCCCCGCGAGATGGCCTCCTCTTAGTTTCCCTGCAGTGATGGTGAAGCCGGGTGATTTCCTATAGTTGGTCGTACGGGGCAGTTTCTCTTCACATGACCATCCCCTCCACAGCCCCAGCACTTTATCTTCCGATCCTTTTTTTCTATATTATTTTCCAGGCTGCGCAATCTCTTTAAGATCTCTGCGAAACTTCTCTTCATTTCATTCTCATCAGCAGGCGTATCATTTAATGAGACTGCTCTTATGGTATGGCGATCTTTACGGGAGGCTTGTTGGGCTGCCTCTATCCTAAGTGCATAGCCTAAAGCTGATTCTACGTCTCTGATGTTGGAGAGTCTCAGCGCTTTTTGAATTTCTGGATCCCGAACAGCATCGATAAAGTACTGAAGAGCTAAGTCGTTTCGAGTGTCAGCTTGACAGTCTGAGAATGCTAGGTGTGACAATCTCTGAATGTCCGCTGTCAGCTCTTGCAAACTTTCGCCCGTTTTCTGGTAACGGGACTTTAGCTGGAGGCGACTATAGTCCTTAGAACACTTCTCTCCGAACCGTAGCTCCAGTGCTCTAGTCAAGGCCTCGAAGTCGTTCCTTTCTTCTTTAGAAACATTTCTCAGGATCTCGGCTGCATCTCCCCGTAATGCTGCTGCTAAGTGGACCGACTTGGCGGTAGAGTCCCAGCCGTTAGCTTCAGCTACGATGGAAAACTGCGTCTTATATACATGCCAGGAGGAACTGCCGTCGTAGGTAGATAGCTTAATAAATTCGTGATTCTGGTTTCTTCTCTCTTTCCTTTCAGTTTCCTGGGGCTTGGATTCTAACTTTTCTTCGAGATTCCGAATCTTGCTCTGCAAATCATTCCCTATTACCTCTCCGCTCCACTCTTCTCTCATTTTCCTCTCAAGATCTTCCTCCATTCTCTTAAACTTGCTTTCTATCTCTGAAACCTTTCCTTTCAGCTCCTGATCAAAGTTTTCTTTAAATTTCTCCTCAAAATTCTCTTCTATCTTCATAAATCTCTCTTCAAAATTCTTTTCCACTTTCAAAACTTTCTCTTCAAAATTTTCTTCTATCTTTATAACTTTCTCTTCAAAACTTTCTTCTATCTTTATAACTTTATCTTCTATTCCATCCATTCTATTTTCCATCACCGTTAATTTACTCTCAATTGATTCTTTCGCCGTTGAAAGCTCTCTCTTCATCTCATCTTGATTAGCTTTAATTTCTTCGGTCAAACTGGCTTCCATCTTTTCCTGAACTGCTTTCATTTCCTCTTGTGCTACCTTCATTTCTTTCATCTCTTGACTCAGGCTATCTTTCATCTCTCTCTGCGATGCTTCCATACTTTCTTTCATCTCTCTTTGCGATGCTTCCATCTTTTCCTGTCCTGTTTCCATTTTCTCTATCAATCCGGTTTCCATCTTTTCCTGTCCGGCTTTCATTTCATTTATCTGGGTAGCTAAGGCTTCTAGAAGTTTTTTCATCTCTTGCTCCATAGCCCTCGTTATCACCATTCACAGACAATCCCACTTCTGACACCAGAAATGTTGCGTACTTGGGGGTTCGTGAGTTGTCTGAGAATGAAAGGCCAAACGTACAAAAATTCAGTAATTTATTCACAGAAAGTTCCAGAAAAATACAGGTCTATAAACCAAGTATCAGCTTCAATTCAAACAGTAAACACAGCTTAAACAACAGCTGTCAATAGCAAATCCACAGTACAAACTGTATACCAATAACACTTGAAGCAAGTCTCTCTCAAAGAGGCTTAAGAGCAATGCAAGCACTAGCGAAGCTAGCGGAGATCTGAACTGAACTGAACTGCCTTGGCGAGGAAGCGCTCCTTATATGCTGTTCCATTGAGCCCAGATTTTTCGAGAAAACTCTAGAAAGTGGTCAACCAATCAACTTACAGCTTCCATATTTGGTATATCCCATATAAGGATTTTCTCGCCAAGGTCGCCAAAAAAATCGCCAAGGTGGGAAAAAGTCGCCAAATTTGGCGCCAAATCCATTACGTGCATTACTGGGGCTTTTTAATGCGTTTTTAAGGGAAAATAAGGCTATTTCAACGCTAGAACGACTAGAAATGCACAAAATTAGCACTTTATCAACTTACTAAGCCTCTTTGAAAGAATTTATACAAAAATAAACACAATTATTTACAATTTCGTAACACTATGGACAACAACTTAAAACAAAAAATTAGTGGTAGAAAATTTGGAAAAGTTATTTAATAATAAGGAAAAGACTACATATCTATGTCAGATATATTTCTATTTTGAAAAGTAAGCTCCGCCTTTACACCTTTTTCGAAAATTTTACTTTATAAAACAAAATGATTTTACATATTAAATATTAAATCATTTAAATTTTGTGTTCAGCAATCGATGCTGTAATTATAAGTATTTTTTTAACACTTCCGCGACCGCTGACGTAGATTCACGTCATCATAGCTGCCAATATTTTAATTTATTCCGGAGTAATTTTAGCCCCGCCTTTATTTCGTACCACTTATTTTTTAAAGTAATTTTGTCTTATTTGATCAAAGTTATATATTGGAGAAAAGTTTTCTATAAATAAAGTGGTGTGAAATAAAGGCGGGGCTAAAAGTACTCCGGAATAAATTAAAATATTAGCAGCTATGACGTCATTATAAAATCTGTAACTCCGCCAGTGGGCATTTCCTTCGCAGTTTGTAGGTTATTGATTTCTTAAGAATATACACAATTTTCATATTTTTATAATCAATATACTATGAGTACAGATACTTTGATTAGAAAGAGTATAATTATACGGTATATCCATTTCTATTATAAATATAAATACAAAAAAAATTGTTCTGAAATATTGTAACTTATCAGAATAACGCCCACAGGTGTACCTTACTGTCAAAAAGACAGAAACATGCGGTCGTTAAAGTGTTAATTATCTGTATAAATTTTTGTCAAGTTTCAACATATATTTACGGAGATGTAAGCGTTTCCTTAAAAAATTGCAAACATATATTGCCATTTTTTTTTTTTTTTTTTTTTTTTTTATTATTATTATAACACGTAGGGTATTAGACCTAGTGCAAAGGCATTTTTAGGAAAATTGGAGTGCTACAACAGCTTTTGTAGTATAGTTGAGATGCATGCAATATTTGCTAAAAGAGTTCTATCTCGCCAGTTATCAAGTTATTGGTAAATTAAAATTAATATTCATACACATTAACACTAAGTCTTGTTCTATGCTAAATTTAAGTAAAAGTAAAATAACGTTGGAAAGTTTCGCCTCCTTTCTTTTAAAGCTATAATAAAAGAGCTAGTTCTTTCATACCATTTGTTATAAAAGAACTAACGAGTTATAACAAGTTACGAAGTAAAGTATTTGTCCAGTCAGCTATTTAAGCAAACATCGGTGTTTTTTTTTTTTTTTTTTTTTTTTTTTTTTTTGTGGTACTTTTGGAGTATAGTAGAGGGACATGCTATCTTTAGTCTTATCAAAATAGGAGAAATAGAAAAAAAAAATCGTGCAGTTTTGAAATTTTGCATACTCATAGCCAAGAGTGTCCTGAACTACATACTAAAAGTCCCCGCCCGTGGTGGGTATGAGCGGGGGGCATTTAAGGGGGGCACTTTTCAGTTTTTATTAAATATCTTAAAATCTATCGCATTTAAAGAAAAAATGTCAATTACAAAATTAATCTACGTAAAATTTCCTACAAAAATGTACATTACATTTTGTTTGTATGATCTATAGTTTAGAAAATATAAGGGAACGAAATAACGCATTTTCTTGAAAAATTCTTTTTTGCAATAGTAAAATCAACTAAAGTGTGGAATTAAAAGGGTTCTTGTCAAATATTTTCTAATGTACAAAACAAATATATACATAAAAAATATGCAAGGATAATACAGCATGTTTTGTAAGTTTTAAGTAATTTTAAGGCTAGTTGGCGCAAGTGCCGGTTTGAGTAAAAATCCAGATATAGAAGACCCAAAACCGATCAACATTAAAAAAAAAATCGTGTAGTTTTGAAATTTTGCATACTCATGGCATAGAGGGTCCTGAACAACTTACTAAAAGTTCCTGCCTGTGGTGGGTGAGCGGGGGGCAGGGGGCATTTAAGGGGGGCACTTTTCAGTTTTTATTAAATATCTTAAAAACTATCACATTTAGAGAAAAAATGTCAATTACAAAATTAATCTACGTAAAATTTCCTACAAAAATGTACACTACATTTTGTTTGTATGATCTATAGTTTAGAAGACATAGGGGGATGAAATAACACATTTTCTTGAAAAATTCCTTTTTGCAATAGTAAAATCAACTAAAGTGTGTAATTAAATGGGTTCTGGTCAAATATTTTCTCATGTACAAAACAAATATATGCATAGGAGTAGGTAAGAAAGGCCGGTTCTAGCCCATGCGGGGGGTGCACCGGTGCACCGGCAAGCCGTGTGGGTGTCACGCCACCCCCTGAGGGTGTAGACGAGTTGGTATTGACCTTGAGACATCCTCTAACTTAATCGTAAAAGATGACGAGGGTGTTAATGAGGAAATTTAATTAAAAAATAAATTAGTGATTATTGTAAAAGGTGACGATGGTTTTAAAGAGATGTTTGCGGTAGAATGAAATCAGCATGATATTGTTTGTGAGTCATTAGAAAATTAATTTGGAAATTAACTAAGAAATTAATTAGGAAATTAATTAAGAAATTAATTAAAAAATTAAAAAATTGGGAAATAAATAAGGAATCGATAAAATAAATGAATTTAAGAATGTTGATGTGAATATACTATGAAAGATTTAAAAGAGTAAAATCCGCTGTAAAAGGCACGTTAAAAATATTTAAAAGAATTTTAAAAAGTCAAAAAACAGTTAGACAACATGTTTCGTGCTTATTTACTAGCACATCATCAGGTCTCGTTAGTTAATGAAAGCCACCGAGCTTTATCTTGTTGTTCTAAGAAAGGCTGCCATAGGGTTGCTAAGTCTTTACTCTGATTCTCGTTGATGCATTTATCGCCAAATTTCCAAATCATGATCTTTTCGTATATGTCTATTGTGTATTCGGTGTGGGGGGTTGCTAGAATTTTACTTTCCTCCCACTTTGGCTGGGCTTCTTTATTGTCGAGTAAAAGTTGCTTTAATGCCGTGTTTCCGTACAATGATTTAATGGAATGTTTATGTTCTTTAATCCTTTTACTCAAATTACGCTTTGTTTTGCCAATATAATAAGATGTTATATTATTGATTGAGATGGGGATTGCATATACGCCGCCAACTTTTGTTTTTTTGTCACGATCGGATATTATCAGATTTTTCAATGTTGAGGTTTTAAATGCAATATTATATCCAATATTTTTAAATTGTCGTATTACGGGATGGAAACCTTTATTAAATGAGATTGCGCCAATAAATCTACTAGTTTCGTTTCCAGTTTTTAGATTCGTATTGTTAAGCCGGTTTATTATTCTGCGTTTCAACTTATTAAATATTGTGATATTGTAACCTTGATTAAGCATAGTCTTTTTAATTAAGTTTTATTCTTTATCTGAGGAGGATTTATAGGTGCAATGTGTGAAGGCTCTATTAATTAATGGTGTAATGGCGTTGAAAAGTAGTTGTTTAGATGTGTAAGAGTTAACAGGTGCTATGGTGAGGGGGGATGTTGGTTTGTGATAAACTTCAGTCCAGATAGTACTATTATCATGATTTCTATGTATCAATACATCGAGGAACGGTATGGCTCTATCTTTTTCTTTCTCGATTGTGAGATTTACAGAATCAAAAATGTTGTTCATATTGTTTACTAGGGTTAGAAGGCTATTATGTGTATATTTCCAAATTATGTAGATGTCGTCTACATATCTCTTATAGAAGGAGGGTTTAAGTATGCTATTTGTTAAAACTGTATTCTCAATATGTTGCATGGTTATTTCACCAAGAGTAGGTGCTAAACATGATCCCATTGGTGTACCTGTGGTTTGTTGATAAATAGTGTTATTAACTCTAAAGTGATTGGTTTTAAATATCAGGTTTAAACTGGCTTCTATGAATTTAACATGCTTACTTAAGTTATTGTGATTATTGCACTTGTCAATAATTATATCTTTAACTGCATTAAGTGGAACTGATGGGTAAAGAGACTTTACATCTAAGCTGTAGAATTTAGCAGTAGGTTGTAGTTTAATTTTATGGATATCTTCTAAAAAATTCAAACTTGAAACGGTTACGTATGGCGAGTCGTTTATAAGCGGTTTAAGTAAACTATTAATAAATTTTTCGAGAAAGTAGACTGGTGATATTCTTCTGTTTACGATTTGTCGGAGAGGCATTGAAATTTTTTGTGTTTTGATTTTAACGAACATAGGCGGTACGGATGTATAAAGGGGGAATTGGTAGAAATCTTTCTTGTATTCGGGAAAGTCTTTTGCCAGTTTAGTCATAGAGTTTTTTATTGTATCAGTTGGATCTTTGTTCACTGTTATTGCGTTGAGTTCAACTAGGACATCATTAAGTTTAGCTTGAAAATCTTCATTAGTAATGAGTACAAAATTAGATGCTTTATCTGCTAAAAGTATTCTAAATTCTTTATTATTATGCAAATTCTTGAGTATCTTCTTTTGCTGTATCAGAGAATGTTTATTGATTTCTTCCTTCCGCTGTATTTGTATGCATTTCCAAATTATAAAGCCACGTAGAGATGATTGAAGTGAGGGGGGGATTTTATTAAGGCAGTTTTCAAACTCAGTAATGGTGTTCTCAAAGTTCAATCCAATATCGGGGCAAAACTTAGGTCCTTGATTTAGTAAGACTACTTCTTTAGGTGTAGGCTGGTAACTGGTTAAGTTGATGAATTTGTTGGTTTCATTTTTATCGTTTGGTAATTTACCGGCCTCGGCCAGAAGGTTATCGAGCTTCTTCTTATGTCTTAGTCTAGTCTTGCATCCATCTTCTATTTGTTTCAGTTCAATTGTACGCAAAATAGAATCGAATTGTAAAGGCATAAGGATATTGCTAAGTTCCAAATGTAAGTAATAAAGATTAAGATCTGTATTAGCCAGTTCATATCTAGCTCGCCGAATATATTGTCGTAGGATTTTGTTCTCAGCAGTGTTGATAATATGCTTAAAAGCAGGAAAATTACGTTTAGCAGACTTGATTTGGATGAAATGTGGAGTGAGATTAAGGTTACGGCAGTCTTTCAAAAAGGCCAAATGTAGAAGTTTGCGAGCAAATGCCACGTTAAAAATATTTAAAAGAATTTTAAAAAGTCAAAAAGAACAGTTAGACAACATGTTTCGTGCTTATTTACTAGCACATCAGTCTTTTCTAGACAAAAAGTGGTATTTGCTCGCAAACTTCTACATTTGGCCTTTTTGAAAGACTGCCGTAACCTTAATCTCACTCCACATTTCATCCAAATCAAGTCTGCTAAACGTAATTTTCCTGCTTTTAAGCATATTATCAACACTGCTGAGAAAAAAATCCTACGACAATATATTCGGCGAACTAGATATAAACTGGCTAATACAGAACTTAATCTTTATTACTTACATTTGGAACTTAGCAATATCCTTATGCCTTTACAATTCGATTCTATTTTGCGTACAATTGAACTGAAACAAATAGAAGATGGATGCAAGACTAGACTAAGACATAAGAAGAAGCTCGATAACCTTCTGGCCGAGGCCGGTAAATTACCAAACGATAAAAATGAAACCAACAAATTCATCAACTTAACCAGTTACCAGCCTACACCTAAAGAAGTAGTCTTACTAAATCAAGGACCTAAGTTTTGCCCCGATATTGGATTGAACTTTGAGAACACCATTGCTGAGTTTGAAAACTGCCTTAATAAAATCCCCCCCTCACTTCAATCATCTCTACGTGGCTTTATAATTTGGAAATGCATACAAATACAGCGGAAGGAAGAAATCAATAAACATTCTCTGATACAGCAAAAGAAGATACTCAAGAATTTGCATAATAATAAAGAATTTAGAATACTTTTAGCAGATAAAGCATCTAATTTTGTACTCATTACTAATGAAGATTTTCAAGCTAAACTTAATGATGTCCTAGTTGAACTCAACGCAATAACAGTGAACAAAGATCCAACTGATACAATAAAAAACTCTATGACTAAACTGGCAAAAGACTTTCCCGAATACAAGAAAGATTTCTACCAATTCCCCCCTTATACATCCGTACCGCCTATGTTCGTTAAAATCAAAACACAAAAAATTTCAATGCCTCTCCGACAAATCGTAAACAGAAGAATATCACCAGTCTACTTTCTCGAAAAATTTATTAATAGTTTACTTAAACCGCTTATAAACGACTCGCCATACGTAACCGTTTCAAGTTTGAATTTTTTAGAAGATATCCATAAAATTAAACTACAACCTACTGCTAAATTCTACAGCTTAGATGTAAAGTCTCTTTACCCATCAGTTCCACTTAATGCAGTTAAAGATATAATTATTGACAAGTGCAATAATCACAATAACTTAAGTAAGCATGTTAAATTCATAGAAGCCAGTTTAAACCTGATATTTAAAACCAATCACTTTAGAGTTAATAACACTATTTATCAACAAACCACAGGTACACCAATGGGATCATGTTTAGCACCTACTCTTGGTGAAATAACCATGCAACATATTGAGAATACAGTTTTAACAAATAGCATACTTAAACCCTCCTTCTATAAGAGATATGTAGACGACATCTACATAATTTGGGAATATACACATAATAGCCTTCTAACCCTAGTAAACAATATGAACAACATTTTTGATTCTGTAAATCTCACAATCGAGAAAGAAAAAGATAGAGCCATACCGTTCCTCGATGTATTGATACATAGAAATCATGATAATAGTACTATCTGGACTGAAGTTTATCACAAACCAACATCCCCCCTCACCATAGCACCTGTTAACTCTTACACATCTAAACAACTACTTTTCAACGCCATTACACCATTAATTAATAGAGCCTTCACACATTGCACCTATAAATCCTCCTCAGATAAAGAATTAAACTTAATTAAAAAGACTATGCTTAATCAAGGTTACAATATCACAATATTTAATAAGTTGAAACGCAGAATAATAAACCGGCTTAACAATACGAATCTAAAAACTGGAAACGAAACTAGTAGATTTATTGGCGCAATCTCATTTAATAAAGGTTTCCATCCCGTAATACGACAATTTAAAAATATTGGATATAATATTGCATTTAAAACCTCAACATTGAAAAATCTGATAATATCCGATCGTGACAAAAAAACAAAAGTTGGCGGCGTATATGCAATCCCCATCTCAATCAATAATATAACATCTTATTATATTGGCAAAACAAAGCGTAATTTGAGTAAAAGGATTAAAGAACATAAACATTCCATTAAATCATTGTACGGAAACACGGCATTAAAGCAACTTTTACTCGACAATAAAGAAGCCCAGCCAAAGTGGGAGGAAAGTAAAATTCTAGCAACCCCCCACACCGAATACACATTAGACATATACGAAAAGATCATGATTTGGAAATTTGGCGATAAATGCATCAACGAGAATCAGAGTAAAGACTTAGCAACCCTATGGCAGCCTTTCTTAGAACAACAAGATAAAGCTCGGTGGCTTTCATTAACTAACGAGACCTGATGATGTGCTAGTAAATAAGCACGAAACATGTTGTCTAACTGTTTTTTGACTTTTTAAAATTCTTTTAAATATTTTAACGTGCCTTTTACAGCGGATTTTACTCTTTTAAATCTTTCATAGTATATTCACATCAACATTCTTAAATTCATTTATTTTATCGATTCCTTATTTATTTCCCAATTCTTTAATTTTTTAATTAATTTCTTAATTAATTTCCTAATTAATTTCTTAGTTAATTTCCAAATTAATTTTCTAATGACTCACAAACAATATCATGCTGATTTCATTCTACCGCAAACATCTCTTTAAAACCATCGTCACCTTTTACAATAATCACTAATTTATTTTTTAATTAAATTTCCTCATTAACACCCTCGTCATCTTTTACGATTAAGTTAGAGGATGTCTCAAGGTCAATACCAACTCGTCTACACCCTCAGGGGGTGGCGTGACACCCACACGGCTTGCCGGTGCACCGGTGCACCCCCCGCATGGGCTAGAACCGGCCTTTCTTACCTACTCCTATGCATATATTTGTTTTGTACATGAGAAAATATTTGACCAGAACCCATTTAATTACACACTTTAGTTGATTTTACTATTGCAAAAAGGAATTTTTCAAGAAAATGTGTTATTTCATCCCCCTATGTCTTCTAAACTATAGATCATACAAACAAAATGTAGTGTACATTTTTGTAGGAAATTTTACGTAGATTAATTTTGTAATTGACATTTTTTCTCTAAATGTGATAGTTTTTAAGATATTTAATAAAAACTGAAAAGTGCCCCCCTTAAATGCCCCCTGCCCCCCGCTCACCCACCACAGGCAGGAACTTTTAGTAAGTTGTTCAGGACCCTCTATGCCATGAGTATGCAAAATTTCAAAACTACACGATTTTTTTTTTAATGTTGATCGGTTTTGGGTCTTCTATATCTGGATTTTTACTCAAACCGGCACTTGCGCCAACTAGCCTTAAAATTACTTAAAACTTACAAAACATGCTGTATTATCCTTGCATATTTTTTATGTATATATTTGTTTTGTACATTAGAAAATATTTGACAAGAACCCTTTTAATTCCACACTTTAGTTGATTTTACTATTGCAAAAAAGAATTTTTCAAGAAAATGCGTTATTTCGTTCCCCTATATTTTCTAAACTATAGATCATACAAACAAAATGTAATGTACATTTTTGTAGGAAATTTTACGTAGATTAATTTTGTAGTTGACATTTTTTCTTTAAATGCGATAGATTTTAAGATATTTAATAAAAACTGAAAAGTGCCCCCCTTAAATGCCCCCCGCTCATACCCACCACGGGCGGGGACTTTTAGTATGTAGTTCAGGACCCTCTTGGCTATGAGTATGCAAAATTTCAAAACTGCACGATTTTTTTTTTCTATTTCTCCTATTTTGACAGGACTAAAGATAGCATGTCCCTCTACTATACTCCAAAAGTACCACAAAAAAAAAAAAAAAAAAACACCGATGTTTGCTTAAATAGCTGACTGGACAAATACTTTACTTCGTAACTTGTTATAACTCGTTAGTTCTTTTATAACAAATGGTATGAAAGAACTAGCTCTTTTATTATAGCTTTAAAAGAAAGGAGGCGAAACTTTCCAACGTTATTTTACTTTTACTTAAATTTAGCATAGAACAAGACTTAGTGTTAATGTGTATGAATATTAATTTTAATTTACCAATAACTTGATAACTGGCGAGATAGAACTCTTTTAGCAAATATTGCATGCATCTCAACTATACTACAAAAGCTGTTGTAGCACTCCAATTTTCCTAAAAATGCCTTTGCACTAGGTCTAATACCCTACGTGTTATAATAATAATAAAAAAAAAAAAAAAAAAAAAAATGGCAATATATGTTTGCAATTTTTTAAGGAAACGCTTACATCTCCGTAAATATATGTTGAAACTTGACAAAAATTTATACAGATAATTAACACTTTAACGACCGCATGTTTCTGTCTTTTTGACAGTAAGGTACACCTGTGGGCGTTATTCTGATAAGTTACAATATTTCAGAACAATTTTTTTTGTATTTATATTTATAATAGAAATGGATATACCGTATAATTATACTCTTTCTAATCAAAGTATCTGTACTCATAGTATATTGATTATAAAAATATGAAAATTGTGTATATTCTTAAGAAATCAATAACCTACAAACTGCGAAGGAAATGCCCACTGGCGGAGTTACAGATTTTATAATGACGTCATAGCTGCTAATATTTTAATTTATTCCGGAGTACTTTTAGCCCCGCCTTTATTTCACACCACTTTATTTATAGAAAACTTTTCTCCAATATATAACTTTGATCAAATAAGACAAAATTACTTTAAAAAATAAGTGGTACGAAATAAAGGCGGGGCTAAAATTACTCCGGAATAAATTAAAATATTGGCAGCTATGATGACGTGAATCTACGTCAGCGGTCGCGGAAGTGTTAAAAAAATACTTATAATTACAGCATCGATTGCTGAGCACAAAATTTAAATGATTTAATATTTAATATGTAAAATCATTTTGTTTTATAAAGTAAAATTTTCGAAAAAGGTGTAAAGGCGGAGCTTACTTTTCAAAATAGAAATATATCTGACATAGATATGTAGTCTTTTCCTTATTATTAAATAACTTTTCCAAATTT
>CAWVNO010001140.1:0-202000 GCA_963930645.1 Salticus scenicus | reverse complement strand
GAACAAAATGTAAACAAAGGCTATAAATGTAAACAAAGAACAAAATTAAACATAGAACCTAATGAAAAAATATTATAAATGTAAACAAAGATCTAAAAGTAAACAATGAACCTAAATTTAAAAAACCTTAAATGTAAACAAAGACCTAAATGTAAACAGACCCCATATGTAAACGAAGACGTGAATGTAAACAAAGACTCTAAATGTAAACAGAGACGTGTATGTATCGAAGACCTAAATCTAGACAAAGGCTATAAATGTAAACAAAGAACTTAAATGTAAACAAAGACTACAATAATAAACAGAAATCTAAAAGAAAAAAAGACCTTAAATAAAAACAGATTTTAAATGTAAACAAACTCCATATGTAAACAAAGACGTGAATGTAAACAATGACATAAATGTTAACAAAGGCTATAAATGTATACAAAGATCTAAATGTAAACAAAGCCTATAAACTTAAACAAAGAACATAATTAAACATAGAACCTAATGAAAAAAGATTATAAATGTAAACAAAGATCTAAAAGTAAACAATGAACCTAAATTTAAAAATCCTTAAATGTAAACAAAGACCTAAATGTAAACTGGCCCAATATGTAAACGAAGACGTGAATGTAATCAAAGACTCTAAATGTAAACAGAGACGTGTATGTATCGAAGACCTAAATGTAAACAAAGGCTATAAATGTAAATAGACACCATATGTAAAAAAGACGTGAAAGAAAACAAAGAATCAATGTAAACAAAGATGTGAATGTATCGAAGAGCTAAATGTAAGCAAAGGCTATAAATATAAGCAAAGACAACAAATATACACAAAGATCTAAAAGTTAACAATGACCCTAAATATAAAAAATCCCTAAATATATACACAGGCATAAAATGTAAACAGAGACTCTAAATGTAAACAACAGCTCTAAATGTAAACAATTACCTAAATGTAAGATACCCCATATGTAAACAAAGACCGAAATGTAAAATACCCCATATGTAAGCAAAAACCCTAAATGTAAACAAAGACGTGAATGTAAACGAACACCTAAATGTAAATAAAGGCTATAAATGTAAACAAAGATCTTAAATGTAAACAAAGACTACAATTAAAGAGAGATCAAAAGAAAACAAACACCTTATATAAAAACATACTTTAAATGTAAACAGACACCATATATAAACAAAGACGTGAATGTAAACAAAGACCCTTAATGTAAACAAAGACTTGAATGTAAAGAATGACATAAATGTTAACAAAGGATATAAATATATAATGTAAACAATGGAAATAAACATAGAACCTAATGAAAAAGATTATAAATGTAAACAAAGATCTAAAAGTAAACAATGAACCTAAATTTAAAAATGCCCAAATGTAAACAAAGACCTAAATTTAAACAGATCACATATGTAAACAAAGACGTGAATGTAAACAACCTAAATCTAAACAAAGACGTGAATGTAAACAGTGACATAAATGTAAACAAAGGCTATAAATGTAAACATAGAACATAATAAAAATTAAACAATAACCCTAAATATAAAAAATCACTAAATGTAAACAAAAACCTAAATGTAAACAGACCCCATATGTAAACAAAGACCCTAAATGTAAACAAAGACGTGAATGTAAACAAAGATCTAAATGTAAACAAAGGCTATGAATGGATACAAAGAACCTAAATGGAAACAAAGACTAAAATAATAAACAGAAATCTATAAGAAAACAAAGACCTGAAATAAAAAGAAGTTTTAAATGTAAACAGTCCCCATATGAAAAAAAGACGACAATGTAAACAAAGTCGTGAATGTAAACAAAGACCTAATTGTAAACAAAGGCTATAAATGTAAACAAAGAACTTAAATGTAAACAAAGACGTGAATGTAAACAATGACATAAATGTAAACAAAGGCTATAAATGTAAACAAAGAACATAAATAAGCATAGAATTTAATGAAAAAGATTATAAATGTAAACAAAGATCTAAAAGTAAACAATGAGCCTAAATTTAAAAATGCCAAAAATGTAAACAAAGACCTAAATGTAAACTGTCCCCATATGTAAACGAAGACGTGAATGTAAACAAAGACAACAAATATAAATGTGTACTGAATGTATACACAAGCATGAAATGTAAACAGAGACTAAATGTAAACAAAGAATCTAAATGTAAACAAAGACTTAAATGTAAACAAAGCCTATAAATGTAAACAACGAACTTAAATGCAGACAAAGACTACAATAATAAACAGAGATAATAAAAAAAGAAACACCTTAAATAAAAACAGGCTTTAAATGTAAAAAGATCACATATGGAAACAAAGACGTGAATGTAAACAACCTAAATGTAAACAAAGACGTGAATGTAAACAATGACATAAATGTAAACAAAGGCTATAAATGTAAACATAGAACATAATGAAAATTAAACAATCACCCTAAATAAAAAAATCAATAAATGTAAACAAAAGGCCTTCAATGTAAACAAACACTATAAATATAAAGAAAAACACTAAATGTAAACAATAACTATAAAATGATGTAAAAGTAAACAAAGATGTAATAATGATGTAAAAGTAAACAAAGACCTAAATGTAAACAAAGGCTATAAATGTAAACAAAGAACTTAAATGTAAACAAAAACTACAATAATAAACAGAGATCAAAAGAAAAGAAACACCTTAAATAAAAACAGACTTTAAATGTAAACAGATGTCATGTGTAAACAATGACGTGAATATAAACAACCTAAATATACACAAAGACGTGATTGTACCGAAGACCTAAATGTAAACAAAGGCTATAAATGTAAACAAAGATTACAAATATAAACAAAGATCTAAAAGTCAGCAATGAAATGTAAACAGACTCTAAATGTAAACAAAGACCTAAATGGAAAATACCCCATATGTAAACAAAGAACCTAAATGTAAACAAAGACGTGAATGTAAACAAAGATCTAAATGTAAACAAAGGCTATAAATGGAAACAAAGAACCTAAATGGAAACAAAGGCTACAATAACAAACAGAGATCTATAAGAAAAAAAAGACCTGATATAAAAAGAAACTTTAAATGTAAGCAGACCCCATATGTAAAAAACGACGTGAATGTAAACAAAGGCATGAATGTAAACAAAGACCTAATTGTAAACAAAGGCTATAATTGTAAACAAATAGCCTAATAAAACAAAGAACATAACTAAAAAAAGATTATAAATGTAAACAAAGACTACAAATATAAACAAAGATCTAAAATTAAACAACACCCTAAATATAAAAAATCACTATATGTAAACAAAAACCTAAATGTAAAGAGACACCATATGTATACAAAGACGTGAATGTGAAAAGAGACCCTAAATATAAACAAAGACGTGAATTTACCTAAGACCTAAATGTAAACAAAGACTATAAATGTAAACATAGAACATAATGAAAAAAGAATATGAATGGAAACAAAGACTACAAATATAAAAAAAATCTAAAAGTAAAAAATGACCCGAAATATAAAAAAATCCTAAATATAAATAAAGATCTAATTGTAAACAGACCCCATATGTAAACAAAGACGTGAAAGAAAACAAAGAATCTAAATGTAAACAAAGATGTGAATGTATCGAAGAGCTAAATGTAAACAAAGGCTATAAATATAAGCAAAGACAACAAATATAAACAAATATCTAAAACTTAACAAAGACCCTAAATATAAAAAATCCTTAAATGTATACACAGGCATGAAATGTAAACAGAGACTCTAAATGTAAACAAAAGCTCTAAATGTAAACAATTACCTAAATGTAAAATACCCCATATGTAAACAAACACCGAAATGTAAAATACCCCATATGTAAGCAAAGACACTAAATGTAAACAAAGACGTGAATGTAAACAAAGGCTATAAATGTAAACAAAGAACTTAAATGTAAACAAAGACTACTATAATAAACAGAAATCTAAAAGAAAAGAAAGACCTTAAATAAAAACAGATTAAAAATGAAAACAAACCCCATATGTAAACAAAGACGTGAATGTAAACAATGACATAAATGTTAACAAAGGCTATAAATGTAAACAAAGAACAAAATTAAACATAGAACCTAATGAAAAAATATTATAAATGTAAACAAAGATCTAAAAGTAAACAATGAACCTAAATTTAAAAAACCTTAAATGTAAACAAAGACCTAAATGTAAACAGACCCCATATGTAAACGAAGACGTGAATGTAAACAAAGACTCTAAATGTAAACAGAGACGTGTATGTATCGAAGACCTAAATCTAGACAAAGGCTATAAATGTAAACAAAGAACTTAAATGTAAACAAAGACTACAATAATAAACAGAAATCTAAAAGAAAAAAGACCTTAAATAAAAACAGATTTTAAATGTAAACAAACTCCATATGTAAACAAAGACGTGAATGTAAACAATGACATAAATGTTAACAAAGGCTATAAATGTATACAAAGATCTAAATGTAAACAAAGCCTATAAACTTAAACAAAGAACATAATTAAACATAAAACCTAATGAAAAAAGATTATAAATGTAAACAAAGATCTAAAAGTAAACAATGAACCTAAATTTAAAAATCCTTAAATGTAAACAAAGACCTAAATGTAAACTGGCCCAATATGTAAACGAAGACGTGAATGTAATCAAAGACTCTAAATGTAAACAGAGACGTGTATGTATCGAAGACCTAAATGTAAACAAAGGCTATAAATGTAAATAGACACCATATGTAAAAAAGACGTGAAAGAAAACAAAGAATCAATGTAAACAAAGATGTGAATGTATCGAAGAGCTAAATGTAAGCAAAGGCTATAAATATAAGCAAAGACAACAAATATACACAAAGATCTAAAAGTTAACAATGACCCTAAATATAAAAAATCCCTAAATATATACACAGGCATAAAATGTAAACAGAGACTCTAAATGTAAACAACAGCTCTAAATGTAAACAATTACCTAAATGTAAGATACCCCATATGTAAACAAAGACCGAAATGTAAAATACCCCATATGTAAGCAAAAACCCTAAATGTAAACAAAGACGTGAATGTAAACGAACACCTAAATGTAAATAAAGGCTATAAATGTAAACAAAGATCTTAAATGTAAACAAAGACTACAATTAAAGAGAGATCAAAAGAAAACAAACACCTTATATAAAAACATACTTTAAATGTAAACAGACACCATATATAAACAAAGACGTGAATGTAAACAAAGACCCTTAATGTAAACAAAGACATGAATGTAAAGAATGACATAAATGTTAACAAAGGATATAAATATATAATGTAAACAATGGAAATAAACATAGAACCTAATGAAAAAGATTATAAATGTAAACAAAGATCTAAAAGTAAACAATGAACCTAAATTTAAAAATGCCCAAATGTAAACAAAGACCTAAATTTAAACAGATCACATATGTAAACAAAGACGTGAATGTAAACAACCTAAATCTAAACAAAGACGTGAATGTAAACAGTGACATAAATGTAAACAAAGGCTATAAATGTAAACATAGAACATAATAAAAATTAAACAATAACCCTAAATATAAAAAATCACTAAATGTAAACAAAAACCTAAATGTAAACAGACCCCATATGTAAACAAAGACCCTAAATGTAAACAAAGACGTGAATGTAAACAAAGATCTAAATGTAAACAAAGGCTATGAATGGATACAAAGAACCTAAATGGAAACAAAGACTAAAATAATAAACAGAAATCTATAAGAAAACAAAGACCTGAAATAAAAAGAAGTTTTAAATGTAAACAGTCCCCATATGAAAAAAAGACGACAATGTAAACAAAGTCGTGAATGTAAACAAAGACCTAATTGTAAACAAAGGCTATAAATGTAAACAAAGAACTTAAATGTAAACAAAGACGTGAATGTAAACAATGACATAAATGTAAACAAAGGCTATAAATGTAAACAAAGAACATAATTAAGCATAGAATTTAATGAAAAAGATTATAAATGTAAACAAAGATCTAAAAGTAAACAATGAGCCTAAATTTAAAAATGCCAAAAATGTAAACAAAGACCTAAATGTAAACTGTCCCCATATGTAAACGAAGACGTGAATGTAAACAAAGACAACAAATATAAATGTGTACTGAATGTATACACAAGCATGAAATGTAAACAGAGACTAAATGTAAACAAAGACTTAAATGTAAACAAAGCCTATAAATGTAAACAACGAACTTAAATGCAGACAAAGACTACAATAATAAACAGAGATAATAAAAAAAGAAACACCTTAAATAAAAACAGGCTTTAAATGTAAAAAGATCACATATGGAAACAAAGACGTGAATGTAAACAACCTAAATGTAAACAAAGACGTGAATGTAAACAATGACATAAATGTAAACAAAGGCTATAAATGTAAACATAGAACATAATGAAAATTAAACAATCACCCTAAATAAAAAAATCAATAAATGTAAACAAAAGCCTAAATGTAAACAGACACCATATGTAAACAAAGACATGAATGTAAAAAAAGATCCTAACTGTAAACAAAGACGTGAATGTAAATAACCTGAATGTGAACAAAGACGTGAATGTAAACAATGACATAAACGTAAACAAAGGCTGTAAATGTAAACGTAGAACATAATGAAAAGTAAATAATCACCCTAAATATAAAAAATCACTAAATGTAAACAAAAATCACTAAATGTAAACATGAATTTAAAAAAAGATCCTAAATGTAAACAAAGACGTGAATGTAAACAAAGACTACCAATATAAACAAAGATCTAAAAGTTAACAATGACCTAAATATAAAAAATCTCTAAATGTGTACACAAGCATGAAATGTAAACAGAGACTCTAAATGTAAACAAAGACCTAAATGAAAAATACTCCCTATGTAAACAAAGACCGAAATTTAAACAATTGTAAAATTACCCATATGTAAGCAAAAACCTAAATGTAAACAAAGACATGAATCTAAACAAAGGCTATAAATGTAAACAAAGAATTTAAATGTAAACAAATGTACAACAAATCTAAAAGAAAAGAAAGACCTTAAATAAAAGCATATTTTAAATGCAAACAGACCCCATATGTAAACAAAGACGTGAATGTAAACAACCTAGATGTAAATGAAGAGGTGAATGTATCAAAGACCTAAATGTAAAGAAATGCTATAATTGTAAACACAGAACATACTGAAAAAAGATTATAAATGTAAACAGAGACCTAAATGTATATAAAGACCTAAATGTAAACACAGAACATACTGAAAAAAGATTATAAATGTAAACAAAGACCTAAATGTATACAAAGACCTAAATGTAAACAAAGGCTATAAAAGTAAACAAAGAACATAATTAAACATTGTACCAAATGAAAAAGATTATAAATGTAAAGAAAGATGAAAAGTAAACAATGACCCTAAATTTAAAAATCCATAACTGTAATAAAGACCTAAATGTAAACAGACCCCATATGTAAACGAAGACGTGAATGTAAACAAAGACTCGTATCGAAGACCTAAATGTAAACAAAGGCTATAAATGTAAAGAAAGACTATAAATATAAACAATGATCTAAAAGTTAACAATGAACCTAAATATATACACAGGCATGAAATGTAAACAGACACAAAATGTAAACAAAGACCTAAATAGAAAATAACCCATATGTAAACAAAGACCCTAAATGTAAACAAAGACGTGAATGTAAACAAAGGCTTTAAAAGTAAACAAAGATCTTAAATATAAACAAAGACTACAAAAATAAACTGAAATCAAAAAGAAAAGAAAGACCTTAAATAAAATCAGATTTTAAATGTAAACAGACCCCATATGAAAACAAAGACGTGAATGTAAACAATGACATAAATGTTAACAAAGGCTCTAAATGTATACAAAGAACATAATTAAACATAGAACCTAATGAAAAAAGATTATAAATGTAAACAAAGATCTAAAAGTAAACAATAACCCTAAGTTTAAAAATCCCTAAATGTAAACAAAGACATAAATGTAAACAGAGACGTGTATGCATCGAAGACCTAAATGTAAACAAAGGCAATAATTGTAAATAAAAACTACAAATATAAACAATAATCTAAAAGTTAACAATGGCCCTAAATATAAAAAATCCCTAAATATATACACAGGCATGAAATGTAAACTGACTCTAAATGTAAACAAAGATCTAAATGTAAACAGACCCCATATGTATACAAAGACATGAATGTAAAAAAAGACCCTAAATGTAAACAAAGACGTGAATGTATCAAAGCCCTAAATGTAAACAAATGCTATAAATGTAAACATAGAACATAATGAAAAAAGATTATAAATGGAAACAAAGACTACAAATATAAACAAAATCTAAAAGTAAAAAATGACCCTAAATATAAAAAATATCTAAATATAAATAAACATCTAAATGTAAACAGACCCCATATGTAAACAAAGACGTGAAAGAAAACAAAGAATCTAAATGTAAACAAAGATGTGAATATATCGAAGAGCTAAATGTAAACAAAGGCTATAAATATAAGCAAAGACAACAAATATAAACAAATATCTAAATGTTAACAATGACCCTAAATATAAAAAATCCCCAAATATATACACAGGCATTAAATGTAAACAGAGACTCTAAATGTAAACAACAGGTCTAAATGTAAACAATTACCTAAATGTAAGATACCCCATTTGTAAACAAAGACCGAAATGTAAAATACCCCTTATGTAAGCAAAAACCCTAAATGTAAACAAAGACGTCAATGTAAACAAACACCTAAATGTAAACAAAGGCTATAAATGTAAACAAAGATCTTAAATGTAAACAAAGACTACAATTAAAGAGAGATCAAAAGAAAACAAACACCTTATATAAAAACATACTTTAAATGTAAACAGACACCATATATAAACAAAGACGTGAATGTAAACAAAGACCCTTAATGTAAACAAAGACATGAATGTAAAGAATGACATAAATGTTAACAAAGGATATAAATATATAATGTAAACAAAGAACAGAAATAAACATAGAACCTAATGAAAAAGATTATAAATGTAAACAAAGATCTAAAAGTAAACAATGAAACTAAATTTAAAAATGCCCAAATGTAAACAAAGACCTAAATTTAAACAGATCACATATGTAAACAAAGACGCGAATGTAAACAACCTAAATGTAAACAAAGACGTGAATGTAAAATATGACATAAATGTAAACAAAGGCTATAAATGTATACATAGAACATAATAAAAATTAAACAATAACCCTAAATATAAAAAATCACTAAATGTAAACAAAAACCTAAATGTAAACAGACCCCATATGTAAGCAAAGACCCTAAATGTAAACAAAGACGTGAATGTAAACAAAGATCTAAATGCAAACAAAGTCCATAAAAGTAAACAAAGAACATAAATGGAAACAAAGACTACAATAATAAACAGAAATCAAATAGAGAAGAAAGACCTTAAATAAAAACAGATATTAAATGTAAACAGACCCCATATGAAAACAGACGTGAATCTAAACAAAGACACTAAATGTAAAAAAAGACGTGAATGTAAACAATGACAGAAATGTTAACAAAGGCTATAAATGTATACAAAGAACATAATTAAACATGGAACCTAATAAGAAAGATTATAAATGTAAACAAAGATCTAAAAGAAAACAATGAACCTAAATTTCAAAATGCCCAAATGTAAACAAAGACCTAAATTTAAACAGATCACATATGTAAACAAAGACGTGAATGTAAACAACCTAAATGTAAACAAAGACGTGAATGTAAACAGTGACATAAATGTAAACAAAGGCTATAAATGTAAACATGGAACATAATAAAAATTAAACAATAACCCTAAATATAAAAAATCACTAAATGTAAACAAAAACCTAAATGTAAACAGACCCCATATGTAAACAAAGACCCTAAATGTAAACAAAGACGTGAATGTAAACAAAGATCTAAATGTAAACAAAGGCTATGAATGGATACAAAGAACCTAAATGGAAACAAAGACTAAAATAATAAACAGAGATCTATAAGAAAACAAAGACCTGAAATAAAAAGAAGTTTTAAATGTAAACAGTCCCCATATGAAAAAAAGACGAAAATGTAAACAAAGTCGTGAATGTAAACAAAGACCTAATTGTAAACAAAGGCTATAAATGTAAACAAAGAACATAATTAAGCATAGAATTTAATGAAAAAGATTATAAATGTAAACAAAGATCTAAAAGTAAACAATGAGCCTAAATTTAAAAATGCCAAAAATGTAAACAAAGACCTTAATGTAAACTGTCCCCATATGTAAACGAAGACGTGAATGTAAACAAAGACAACAAATATAAACAAAGATATAAATTAGCCTAAATATAAAATATCCCTGAATGTATACACAAGCATGAAATGTAAACAGAGACTAAATGTAAACAAAGAATCTAAATGTAAACAAAGACTTAAATGTAAACAAAGCCTATAAATGTAAACAACGAACTTAAATGCAGACAAAGACTACAATAATAAACAGAGATAATAAAAAAAGAAACACCTTAAATAAAAACAGGCTTTAAATGTAAAAAGATCACATATGGAAACAAAGACGTGAATGTAAACAACCTAAATGTAAACAAAGACGTGAATGTAAACAATGACATAAATGTAAACAAAGGCTATGAATGTAAACATAGAACATAATGAAAATTAAACAATCACCCTAAATAAAAAAATCAATAAATGTAAACAAAAGCCTAAATGTAAACAGACACCATATGTAAACAAAGACATGAATGTAAAAAAAGATCCTAACTGTAAACAAAGACGTGAATGTAAATAACCTGAATGTGAACAAAGACGTGAATGTAAACAATGACATAAACGTAAACAAAGGCTGTAAATGTAAACGTAGAACATAATGAAAAGTAAACAATCACCCTAAATATAAAAAATCACTAAATGTAAACAAAAATCACTAAATGTAAACATGAATTTAAAAAAAGATCCTAAATGTAAACAAAGACGTGAATGTAAACAAAGACTACCAATATAAACAAAGATCTAAAAGCTAACAATGACCTAAATATAAAAAATCTCTAATGGTGTACGCAAGCATGAAATGTAAACAGAGACTCTAAATGTAAACAAAGACCTAAATGAAAAATACTCCCTATGTAAACAAAGACCGAAATTTAAACAATTGTAAAATTACCCATATGTAAGCAAAAACCTAAATGTAAACAAAGACATGAATCTAAACAAAGGCTATAAATGTAAACAAAGAATTTAAATGTAAACAAATGTACAACAAATCTAAAAGAAAAGAAAGACCTTAAATAAAAGCATATTTTAAATGCAAACAGACCCCATATGTAAACAAAGACGTGAATGTAAACAACCTAGATGTAAATCAAGAGGTGAATGTATCAAAGACCTAAATGTAAAGAAATGCTATAATTGTAAACACAGAACATACTGAAAAAAGATTATAAATGTAAACAGAGACCTAAATGTATATAAAGACCTAAATGTAAACACAGAACATACTGAAAAAAGATTATAAATGTAAACAAAGACCTAAATGTATACAAAGACCTAAATGTAAACAAAGGATATAAAAGTAAACAAAGAACATAATTAAACATTGTACCAAATGAAAAAGATTATAAATGTAAAGAAAGATGAAAAGTAAACAATGACCCTAAATTTAAAAATTCATAACTGTAATAAAGACCTAAATGTAAACAGACCCCATATGTAAACGAAGACGTGAATGTAAACAAAGACTCGTATCGAAGACCTAAATGTAAACAAAGGCTATAAATGTAAAGAAAGACTATAAATATAAACAATGATCTAAAAGTTAACAATGAACCTAAATATATACACAGGCATGAAATGTAAACAGACACAAAATGTAAACAAAGACCTAAATAGAAAATAACCCATATGTAAACAAAGACCCTAAATGTAAACAAAGACGTGAATGTAAACAATGATCTAAATGGAAACAAAGGCTATAAATGGAAACAAAGAACCTAAATGGAAACAAAGACTACAGCAATAAACAGAGATCTAAAAGAAAAGAAAGACCTTAAATAAAAACAAACTTTAAATGTAAACAGACCCCATATGTAAACAAAGACGTGAATGTAAACAATGACCCTAAATGTAAACAAAAACGTGAATGTAAACAATGACATAAATGTTAAGAAAGTCTATAAATGTATAATGTAAACAAAGAACATAATTAAACAAGGAACCTAATGAAAAAGAAAACAATGAAATGTAAACAAAGATCTAAAAGTGAACAATGACCCTAAATTTAAAAATCCCTAAATGTAAACAAAGACCTAAATGTAAACTGACCCTATTTGTAAACGAAGACGTGAATGTAAACAAAGACTCTAAATGTAAACAAAGACGTGTATGTATCGAAGACCTAAATGTAAACAAAGGCTATAAATGAAACAAAGACTACAAATATAAACACAGATCTAAAAGTTAACAATGACCCTAAATATAAAAAATCCCTAAATGTGTACATAGGCATGAAATGTAAAGAGTGACTCTAAATGTAAACAAATAGCTAAATGTAAAATATCCCATACGTAAACAAAGACCGAAATGTAAAATACCTTATATGTAAGCAAAGGCCCTAAATGTAAACAAAGACGTGAATGTAAACAAAGGCTTTAAAAGTAAACAAAGATCTTAAATATAAACAGAGACTACAAAAATAAACTGAAATCAAAAAGAAAAGAAAGACCTTAAATAAAATCAGATTTTAAATGTAAACAGACCCCATATGAAAACAAAGACGTGAATGTAAACAATGACATAAATGTTAACAAAGGCTATAAATGTATACAAAGAACATAATTAAACATAGAACCTAATGAAAAAAGATTATAAATGTAAACAAAGATCTAAAAGTAAACAATAACCCTAAGTTTAAAAATCCCTAAATGTAAACAAAGACATAAATGTAAACAGAGACGTGTATGCATCGAAGACCTAAATGTAAACAAAGGCAATAATTGTAAATAAAAACTACAAATATAAACAATAATCTAAAAGTTAACAATGGCCCTAAATATAAAAAATCCCTAAATATATACACAGGCATGAAATGTAAACTGACTCTAAATGTAAACAAAGATCTAAATGTAAACAGACCCCATATGTATACAAAGACATGAATGTAAAAAAAGACCCTAAATGTAAACAAAGACGTGAATGTATCAAAGCCCTAAATGTAAACAAATGCTATAAATGTAAACATAGAACATAATGAAAAAAGATTATAAATGGAAACAAAGACTACAAATATAAACAAAATCTAAAAGTAAAAAATGACCCTAAATATAAAAAATATCTAAATATAAATAAACATCTAAATGTAAACAGACCCCATATGTAAACAAAGACGTGAAAGAAAACAAAGAATCTAAATGTAAACAAAGATGTGAATATATCGAAGAGCTAAATGTAAACAAAGGCTATAAATATAAGCAAAGACAACAAATATAAACAAATATCTAAATGTTAACAATTACCCTAAATATAAAAAATCCCTAAATATATACACAGGCATTAAATGTAAACAGAGACTCTAAATGTAAACAACAGGTCTAAATGTAAACAATTACCTAAATGTAAGATACCCCATTTGTAAACAAAGACCAAAATGTAAAATACCCCTTATGTAAGCAAAAACCCTAAATGTAAACAAAGACGTCAATGTAAACAAACACCTAAATGTAAACAAAGGCTATAAATGTAAACAAAGATCTTAAATGTAAACAAAGACTACAATTAAAGAGAGATCAAAAGAAAACAAACACCTTATATAAAAACATACTTTAAATGTAAACAAAGACCCTTAATGTAAACAAAGACATGAATGTAAAGAATGACATAAATGTTAACAAAGGATATAAATATATAATGTAAACAAAGAACAGAAATAAACATAGAACCTAATGAAAAAGATTATAAATGTAAACAAAGATCTAAAAGTAAACAATGAAACTAAATTTAAAAATGCCCAAATGTAAACAAAGACCTAAATTTAAACAGATCACATATGTAAACAAAGACGCGAATGTAAACAACCTAAATGTAAACAAAGACGTGAATGTAAAATATGACATAAATGTAAACAAAGGCTATAAATGTAAACATAGAACATAATAAAAATTAAACAATAACCCTAAATATAAAAAATCACTAAATGTAAACAAAAACCTAAATGTAAACAGACCCCATATGTAAGCAAAGACCCTAAATGTAAACAAAGACGTGAATGTAAACAAAGATCTAAATGCAAACAAAGTCCATAAAAGTAAACAAAGAACATAAATGGAAACAAAGACTACAATAATAAACAGAAATCAAATAGAGAAGAAAGACCTTAAATAAAAACAGATATTAAATTTAAACAGACCCCATATGAAAACAGACGTGAATCTAAACAAAGACACTAAATGTAAAAAAAGACGTGAATGTAAACAATGACAGAAATGTTAACAAAGGCTATAAATGTATACAAAGAACATAATTAAACATGGAACCTAATGAAAAAAGATTATAAATGTAAACAATGATCTAAAAGTAAACAATGAACCTAAATTTAAAAATGCCTAAATGTAAACAAAGACCTAAATGTAAATTGACCCCATATGTAAACAAAGACGTGAATGTATCGAAGACCTAAATATAAACAAAGACTACAAATATAAACAAAGATATAAAAGTTAACAATGACCCTAAATATTAAAGATCCCTGAATGTATACACAGGCATGAAATGTAAACAGACTCTAAATGTAAACAAAGACCTAAATGGAATATACCCCATATGTAAACAAAGACCCTAAATGTAAACAAAGATGTGAATGTAAACAATAATCTAAATGTAAACAAAGGCTACAATAATAATGAAAGATCAAAAGAAAACAAACACCTTAAATAAAAACATGTTTTAAATGTAAACAGACCCCATATA
Organism: Salticus scenicus; assembly: GCA_963930645.1. Lineage (NCBI taxonomy): Eukaryota > Metazoa > Arthropoda > Arachnida > Araneae > Salticidae > Salticus > Salticus scenicus. The sequence continues at coordinate 186,968 of CAWVNO010001140.1, read as the reverse complement.
TAAACAAAGACGTGAATGTAAACAAAGACCCTTAATGTAAACAAAGACGTGAATGTAAAGAATGACATAAATGTTAACAAAGGCTATAAATGTAAACAAAGAACATAATTAAACATAGAATTTAAAGAAAAATATTATAAATATAAACAAAGATCTAAAAGTAAACAATGACCCAAAATTTAAAAATGCCTAAATGTAAACAAAGACCTAAATGTTAACTGACCCCATATGTAAACGAAGACGTGAACGTAAACAAAGACTACAAATATAAACAAAGATATAAAAGTTAACTATCAGCCTAAATATAAAAGATCCCTGAATGTATGCACAGGCATGAAATGTAAACAGAGACTAAATGTAAACAAATAATCTAAATGTAAACAAAGACTTAAATGTAAACAAAGCCTATAAATGTAAACAACGAACTTAAATGTAAACAAAGACTACAATAATATACAGAGATAATAAAAAAAGAAACACCTTAAATTAAAATAGATTTTAAATGTAAAAAGATCACATATGGAAACAAAGACGTGAATGTAGAGAATGACATAAATGTAAACAAAGGCTATAAATGTAAACATAGAACATAATGAAAATTAAACAATCACCCTAAATATAAGAAATCAATAAATGTAAACAAAAACCTAAATGTACACAGACCCCATATGCAAACAAAGACATGAATGTAAAAAAAGATCTTAAATGTAAACAAAGACGTGAATGTAAATAACCTGAATGTAAACAAAGACGTGAATGTAAATAATGACTTAAATGTAAACAATCACCCTAAATATAAAAAATCACTAAATGTAAACAAAAATCACTAAATGTAAACATGAATGTAAAAAAAGTACCTCAATGTAAACAAAGACGTGAATGTAAACAAAGACTACCAATATAAACAAAGATCTAAAAGTTAACAATAAACTAAATATAAAAAATCCCTAAATCTGTAACACAAGCATGAAATGTAAACAGAAACTCTAAATGTAAACAAAGACCTAAATGTAAAATACTCCCTATGTAAACAAAGACCGAAATTTAAACAAGTGTAAAATAACCCGTATTTAAGCAAAAACCCTAAATGTAAACAAAGACATGAATGTAAACAAAGGATATAAATGTAAACAAAGAACTTAAATGTAAACAAATGTACAACAAATCTATAAGAAAAGAAAGACCTTAAATAAAAGCATATTTTAAATCTAAACTGACCCCATATGTAAACGAAGACGTTAATGTAAACAAAGACTCTAAATGTAAACAAAGGCGTGAATGTATCGAAGACCCAAATGTAAACAAAGGCAAAAAAATCACTAAATATAAACAGATCACACATGTAAACAAAGGCGTGAATGTAAACAACCTAAATATAAACAAAGACGTGTATGTAAACAATGACATAAATGTAAACAAAGGATATAAATGTAAACATAGAGCATAATAAAAATTAAACAATAACCCTAAATATAAAAAATCAATAAATGTAAACAAAAACCTAAATGTAAACAGACCCCATATGTAAACAAAGACCCTAAATGTAAACAAAGACGTGAATGTGAACAAAGATCTAAATGTAAACAAAGACTATAAATGGAAACAAAGAACCTAAATGGAAACAAAGACTACAATAATAAACAGAGATCTATAAGAAAAGAAAGACCTGAAATAAAAAGAAGCTTTAAATGTAAACAGTCCCCATAAGGAAAAAAAGACGTGAATGTAAACAAAATCGTGAATGTAAACAAAGACCTAATTGTAAACAAAGGCTATAAATGTAAACAAAGAACTTAAATGTAAACAAATACTTGAATGTAAACAATGACATAAATGTAAACAAAGGCTATAAATGTAAACAAAGAACATAATTAAACATAGAATTTAATGAAAAAGATTATAAATGTAAACAAAGATCTGAAAGTAAACAATGATCCTAAATTTAAAATTGCCTAAATGTAAACAAAGACCTAAATGTAAACTGACCCCATATGTAAACGAAGACGTGAATGTAAACAAAGACTACAAATATAAACAAAGATATAAAAGTTAACAATGAGCCTAAATATAAAAGATACCTGAAAATATACACAGGCATGAAATTCAAACAGAGACTAAATGTAAACAAAGACTCTAAACGTAAACAAAGACTTAAATGTAAACAAAGTCTATATATGTAAAACACGAACTTAAATTTAAACAAAGCCTACAATAATAAACAGAGATAAAAAAAAAGAAACAACTTAAATAAAAACAGACATTAAATGTAAAAAGATCACATATGGAAACAAAGACGTGAATGTAAACAACGTAAATGTAAACAAAGACTTGAATGTAAACAATGACATAAATGTAAACAAAGGCTATAAATGTAAACATAGAACATAATGAAAATTAAACAATCACCCTAAATATAAAAAATCAATAAATGTAAACAAAAACCTAAATTTAAACAGACACCATATGTAAACAAAGACATGAATGTAAAAAAAGATCCTAAATGTAAACAAAGACGTGAATGTGAACAAAGATCTAAATGGAAACAAAGACTATAAATGGAAACAAAGAACCTAAATGGAAACAAAGACTACAATAATAAACAGTGATCTATAAGAAAAGAAAGACCTGAAATAAAAAGAAGCTTTAAATGTAAGTCCCCATATGGAAAAAAAGACGTGAATGTAAACAAAATCGTGAATGTAAACAAAGACCTAATTGTAAACAAAGGCTATAAATGTAAACAAAGAACTTAAATGTAAACAAAGACGTGAATGTAAACAATGACATAAATGTAAACAAAGGCTATAAATGTAAACAAACGACATAATTAAACATAGAATTTAATGAAAAAGATTATAAATGTAAACAAAGATCTAAAAGTAAACAATGACCCTAAATTTAAAAATGCCAAAAATGTAAACAAAGTCCTAAATGTAAACTGACCCCATATGTAAACGAAGACGTGAATGTAAACAAAGACTACAAATATAAACAAAGATATAAATGTTAACAATGAGCCTAAATATAAAAGGTCCCTGGATGTTTACACAGGCATGAAATGTAAACAGAGACTAAATGTAAACAAAGACTTAAATGTAAACAAAGTCTATAAATGTAAACAACGAACTTAAATGTAAACAACAACTACAATAATAAACAGAGATAAAAAAAGAAACACCTTAAATAAAAACAGAATTTAAATGTAAAAAGATCGCATATGGAAACAAAGACGTGAATGTAAACAACCTAAATGTAAACAATGACGTGAATGTAAACAATGATATAAATGTAAACAAAGGCTATAAATGTAAACATAGAACAAAATGAAAATTAAACAATCACCCTAAATATAAAAAATCAAAACATGTAAACAAAAACCTAAATGTAAACAGACCCAATATGTAAACAAAGACATGAATGTAAATAAAGATCCTAAATGTAAACAAAGACGTGAATGTAAACAAAGACTCGTATCGAAGACCTAAATAAAAACAAAGGCTATAAATATAAACAATGATCTAAAAGATAACAATGAACCTAAATATAAAAAATCCCTAAATATATACACAGGCATGAAATGTAAAGAGACTCTAAATGTAAACAAAGACTAAATGGAAAATACCCCATATGTAAACAAAGATCCTAAATGTAAACAATAACATAAATGTAAAAAAAGGCTATAAATATAAACAAAGAACATAATTAAACATAGAATTTAATGAAAAAGATTATAAATGTAAACAAAGATGTAAAAGTAAACAATGACCCTAAATTAAAAAAATGCCTAAATGTAAACAAAGACCTAAATGTAAACTGACGCCATATGTAAACGTAGACGTGAATGTAAACAAAGACTACAAATATAAACAAAGATATAAAAGTTAACAATGAGCCTAAATATAAAAGATCCCTGAATGTATACACAGGCATGAAATGTAAACAGAGACTAAATGTAAACAAAGACTCTACATGTAAACAAAATCTATAAATGTAAACAACGAACTTAAATGTAAACAAAGACTACAATAATAAACAGAGATAAAAAAAAAGAAACACCTTAAATAAAAACAGACTTTAAATGTAAAAAGATCACATATGGAAACAAAGACGTGAGTGTAAACAAACTAAATGTAAACAAAGGCGTGAATGTAAACAATGACATAAATGTAAACAAAGGCTATAAATGTAAACATAGAACATAATGAAAATTAAACAATCACCCTAAATATAAAAAATCAATAAATGTAAACAAAAACCTAAATGTAAACAGACGCCATTTGTAAACAAAGACATGAACGTAAAAAAAGATCCTAAATGTTAATAAAGACGGGAATGTAAACAAAAACTCAAATCGAAGACCTAAATGTAAACAAATGCTATAAATGTAAAGAAAGACTATAAATATAAACAATGATCTAAAAGCTAACAATGACCCTAAATATAAAAAATCCCTAAATATATACACAGGCATGAAATGTAAACAGACTCTAAATGTAAACAAAGACCTAAATGGAAAATACTCCATATGTAAACAAAGACCCTAAATGTAAACAAAGGCGTGAATGTAAACAATAATCTAAATGTAAACAAAGCCGTGATGGTAAGCAAAGACTCTAAATATAAACAGAGACGTGTATGCATCGAAGACCTAAATGTAAAGAAAGGCAATAACTGTAAACGAAAACTACAAATATAAACAATAATCTAAAAGTTAACAATGGCCCTAAATATAAAAAATCCCTAAATATATACACAGGCATGAAATGTAAACTGACTCTAAATGTAAACAAAGACCTAAATGTAAAATACCCCATATGTAAACAAAGACCCTAAATGTAAACAAAGACGTAAATGTAAACAAAGGCTATAAATGGAAACAAAGAACCTAAATGGAAACAAAGACGTGAATGTAAACAAAGATCTAAATGTAAAGAAAGGCTATAAATGGAAACAAAGACTACAATAATAAACAGAGATCTAAAAGAAAAGAAAGACCTGAAATAAAAGAAATTTTTAAATGTAAACAGATCCCATATGTAAAAAAAGACGTGAATGTAAACAAAGGCGTGAATATAAACAAAGACCTAATTGTAAACAAAGGCTATAAATGTAAACAAATAACCTAATAAAACAAAGAACATAATGAAAAAAAGATTATAATTGTAAACAAAGACTACAAATATAAACAGAGATCTAAAATTAAACAGTCACCCTAAATATAAAAAAATCACTAAATGTAAACAAAAACCTAAATGTAAACAGACCCCATATGTATACATAAATGTAAAAAAAGACCCTAAATGTAAACAAAGACGTGAATGTATCAAAGCCCTAAATGTAATCAAATGCTATAAATGTAAACATAGAACATAATGAAAAAAGATTATAAATGGAAACAAAGACTACAAATACAAACAAAATCTAAAAGTAAAAAATAACCCTAAATATAAAAAATATCTAAATATAAATAAACATCTAAATGTAAACAGACCCCATATGTAAACAAAGACGTGAAAGAAAACAAAGAATCTAAATGTAAACAAAGATGTGAATATATCGAAGAGCTAAATGTAAACAAAGGCTATAAATATAAGCAAAGACAACAAATATAAACAAAGATCTAAATGTTAACAATGACCCTAAATATAAAAAATCCCTAAATATATACACAGGCATTAAATGTAAACAGAGACTCTAAATGTAAACAACAGGTCTAAATGTAAACAATTACCTAAATGTAAGATACCCCATTTGTAAACAAAGACCGAAATGTAAAATACCCCTTATGTAAGCAAAAACCCTAAATGTAAACAAAGACGTGAATGTAAACAAACACCTAAATGTAAACAAAGGCTATAAATGTAAACAAAGATCTTAAATTTAAACAAAGACTACAATTAAAGAGAGATCAAAAGAAAACAAACACCTTATATAAAAACATACTTTAAATGTAAACAGACACCATATATAAACAAAGACGTGAATGTAAACAAAGACCCTTAATGTAAACAAAGACATGAATGTAAAGAATGACATGAATGTTAACAAAGGATATAAATATATAATGTAAACAAAGAACAGAAATAAACATAGAACCTAATGAAAAAGATTATAAATGTAAACAAAGAAACTAAATTTAAAAATGCCCAAATGTAAACAAAGACCTAAATTTAAACAGATCACATATATAAACAAAGACGCGAATGTAAACAACCTAAATGTAAACAAAGACGTGAATGTAAAATATGACATAAATGTAATCAAAGGCTATAAATGTAAACATAGAACATAATAAAAATTAAACAATAACCCTAAATATAAAAAATCACTAAATGTAAACAAAAACCTAAATGTAAACAGACCCCATATGTAAGCAAAGACCCTAAATGTAAACAAAGACGTGAATGTAAACAAAGATCTAAATGCAAACAAAGTCTATAAAGTAAACAAAGAATATAAATGGAAACAAAGACTACAATAATAAACAGAAATCAAATAGAGAAGAAAGACTTTAAATAAAAACAGATATTAAATGTAAACAGACCCCATATGAAAACAGACGTGAATCTAAACAAAGACACTAAATGTAAAAAAAGACGTGAATGTAAACAATGACAGAAATGTTAACAAAGGCTATAAATGTATACAAAGAACATAATTAAACAAGGAACCTAATGAAAAAAGATTATAAATGTAAACAATGATCTAAAAGTAAACAATGAACCTAAATTTAAAAATGCCTAAATGTAAACAAAGACCTAAATGTAAACTGACCCCATATATAAACAAAGACGTGAATGTATCGAAGACCTAAATATAAACAAAGACTACAAATATAAACAAAGATATAAAAGTTAACAATGACCCTAAATATAAAAGATCCCTGAATGTATACACAGGCATGAAATGTAAACAGACTCTAAATGTAAACAATGACCTAAATGGAATATACCCCATATGTAAACAAAGACCCTAAATGTAAACAAAGACGTGAATGTAAACAAATACCCTTAATGTAAACAAAGACGTGAATGTAAAGAATGACATAAATGTTAACAAAGGCTATAAATGTAAACAAAGAACATAATTAAACATAGAATTTAAAGAAAAAGATTATAAATGTAAACAAAGATCTAAAAGTAAACAATGACCCAAAATTTAAAAATGCCTAAATGTAAACAAAGACCTAAATGTAAACTGACCCCATATGTAAACGAAGACGTGAATGTAAACAAAGACTACAAATATAAACAAAGATATAAAAGTTAACTATCAGCCTAAATATAAAAGATCCCTGAATGTATGCACAGGCATGAAATGTAAACAGAGACTAAATGTAAACAAATAATCTAAATGTAAACAAAGACTTAAATGTAAACAAAGCCTATAAATGTAAACAACGAACTTAAATGCAAACAAAGACTACAATAATATACAGAGATAATAAAAAAAGAAACACCTTAAATTAAAATAGACTTTAAATGTAAAAAGATCACATATGGAAACAAAGACGTGAATGTAGAGAATGACATAAATGTAAATAAAGGCTATAAATGTAAACATAGAACATAATGAAAATTAAACAATCACCCTAAATATAAAAAATCAATAAATGTAAACAAAAACCTAAATGTACACAGACCCCATATGTAAACAAAGACATGAATGTAAAAAAAGATCTTAAATGTAAACAAAGACGTGAATGTAAATAACCTGAATGTAAACAAAGACGTGAATGTAAACAATGACTTAAATGTAAACAATCACCCTAAATATAAAAAATCACTAAATGTAAACAAAAATCACTAAATGTAAACATGAATGTAAAAAAAGTACCTAAATGTAAACAAAGACGTGAATGTAAACAAAGACTACCAATATAAACAAACATCTAAAAGTTAACAATAAACTAAATATAAAAAATCCCTAAATCTGTAACACAAGCATGAAATGTAAACAGAAACTCTAAATGTAAACAAAGACCTAAATGTAAAATACTCCCTATGTAAACAAAGACCGAAATTTAAACAAGTGTATAATAACCCATATTTAAGTAAAAACCCTAAATGTAAACAAAGACATGAATGTAAACAAAGGATATAAATGTAAACAAAGAACTTAAATGTAAACAAATGTACAACAAATCTATAAGAAAAGAAAGACCTTAAATAAAAGCATATTTTAAATGTAAACTGACCCCATATGTAAACGAAGACGTTAATGTAAACAAAGACTCTAAATGTAAACAAAGGCGTGAATGTAAACAATGACATAAATGTAAACAAAGGACATAATTAAACATAGAATTTAATGAAAAAGATTATAAATGTAAACAAAGATCTAAAAGTAAACAATTACCCTAAATTTAAAAATGCCAAAAATGTAAACAAAGTCCTAAATGTAAACTGACCCCATATGTAAACGAAGACGTGAATGTAAACAAAGACTACAAATATAAACAAAGATATAAAAGTTAACAATGAGCCTAAATATAAAAGGTCCCTGAATGTTTACACAGGCATGAAATGTAAACAGAGACTAAATATAAACAAAGACTCTACATGTAAACAAAATCTATAAATATAAACAACGAACTTAAATGTAAACAAAGACTACAATAATAAACACAGATGAAAAAAAAAGAAACACCTTAAATAAAAAAAGACTTTAAATGTAAAAAGATCACATATGGAAACAAAGACGTGAGTGTAAACAACCTAATTGTAAACAAAGGCGTGAATGTAAACAATGACATAAATGTAAACAAAGGCTATAAATGTAAACATAGAACATAATGAAAATTAAACAATCACCCTAAATATAAAAAATCAATAAATGTAAACAAAAACCTAAATGTAAACAGACGCCATTTGTAAACAAAGATATGAACGTAAAAAAAGATCCTAAATGTTAATAAAGACGTGAATGTAAACAAAAACTCAAATCGAAGACCTAAATGTAAACAAATGCTATAAATGTAAAGAAAGACTATAAATATAAACAATGATCTAAAAGCTAACAATGACCCTAAATATAAAAAATCCCTAAATATATACACAGGCATGAAATGTAAACAGACTCTAAATGTAAACAAAGACCTAAATGGAAAATACTCCATATGTAAACAAAGACCTAAATGGAAAATACTCCATATGTAAACAAAGACCCTAAATGTAAACAAAGACGTGAATGTAAACAATAATCTAACTGTAAACAAAGCCATGATGGTAAACAAAGACTCTAAATATAAACAGAGACGTGTATGCATCGAAGACCTAAATGTAAAGAAAGGCAAACTCTGTAAACAAAAACTACAAATATAAACAATAATCTAAAAGTTAACAATGGCCCTAAATATAAAAAATCCCTAAATATAGACACAGGCATGAAATGTAAACTGACTCTAAATGTAAACAAAGACCTAAATGTAAAATACCCCATATGTAAACAAAGACCCTAAATGTAAACAAAGACGTAAATGTAAACAAAGGCTATAAATGGAAACAAAGAACCTAAATGGAAACAAAGACGTGAATGTAAACAAAGATCTAAATGTAAAGAAAGGCTATAAATGGAAACAAAGACTACAATAACAAACAGAGATCTAAAAGAAAAGAAAGACCTGAAATAAAAGAAATTTTTAAATGTAAACAGATCCCATATGTAAAAAAAGAAGGGAATGTAAACAAAGGCGTGAATATAAACAAAGACCTAATTGTAAACAAAGGCTATAAATGTAAACAAATAACCTAATAAAACAAAGAACATAATGAAAAAAAGATTATAATTGTAAACAAAGACTACAAATATAAACAGAGATCTAAAATTAAACAGTCACCCTAAATATAAAAAATCACTAAATGTAAACAAAAACCTAAATGTAAACAGACCCCATATGTATACAAAGACGTGAATGTAAAAAAAGACCCTAAATGTAAACAAAGACGTGAATGTATCAAAGCCCTAAATGTAAACAAATGCTATAAATGTAAACATAGAACATAATGAAAAAAGATTATAAATGGAAACAAAGACTACAAATATAAACAAAATCTAAAAGTAAAAAATGACCCTAAATATAAAAAATATCTAAATATAAATAAACATCTAAATGTAAACAGACCCCATATGTAAACAAAGACGTGAAAGAAAACAAAGAATCTAAATGTAAACAAAGATGTGAATATATCGAAGAGCTAAATGTAAACAAAGGCTATAAATATAAGCAAAGACAACAAATATAAACAAAGATCTAAATGTTAACAATGACCCTAAATATAAAAAATCCCTAAATATAAACACAGGCATTAAATGTAAACAGAGACTCTAAATGTAAACAACAGGTCTAAATGTAAACAATTACCTAAATGTAAGATATCCCATTTGTAAACAAAGACCGAAATGTAAAATACCACTTATGTAAGCAAAAACCCTAAATTTAAACAAAGACGTGAATGTAAACAAACACCTAAATGTAAACAAAGGCTATAAATGTAAACAAAGATCTTAAATGTAAACAAAGACTACAATTAAAGAGAGATCAAAAGAAAACAAACACCTTTTATAAAAACATACTTTAAATGTAAACAGACACCATATATAAACAAAGACGTGAATGTAAACAAAGACCCTTAATGTAAACAAAGACATGAATGTAAAGAATGACATAAATGTTAACAAAGGATAAAAATATATAATGTAAACAAAGAACAGAAATAAACATAGAACCTAATGAAAAAGATTATAAATGTAAACAAAGATCTAAAAGTAAACAATGAAACTAAATTTAAAAATGCCCAAATGTAAACAAAGACCTAAATTTAAACAGATCACATATATAAACAAAGACGCGAATGTAAACAACCTAAATGTAAACAAAGACGTGAATGTAAAATATGACATAAATGTAAACAAAGGCTATAAATGCAAACATAGAACATAATAAAAGTTAAACAATAACCCTAAATATAAAAAATCACTAAATGTAAACAAAAACCTAAATGTAAACAGACCCCATATGTAAGCAAAGACCCTAAATGTAAACAAAGACTTGAATGTAAACAAAGATCTAAATGCAAACAAAGTCTATAAAAGTAAACAAAGAACATAAATGGAAATAAAGACTACAATAATAAACAGAAATCAAATAGAGAAGAAAGACCTTAAATAAAAACAGATATTAAATGTAAACAGACCCCATATGAAAACAGACGTGAATTTAAACAAAGACACTAAATGTAAAAAAAGACGTGAATGTCAACAATGACAGAAATGTTAACAAAGGCTATAAATGTATACAAAGAACAAAATTAAACAAGGAACCTAATGAAAAAAGATTATAAATGTAAACAATGATCTAAAAGTAAACAATGAACCTAAATTTAAAAATGCCTAAATGTAAACAAAGACCTAAATGTAAACTGACCCCATATGTAAACAAAGACGTGAATGTATCGAAGACCTAAATATAAACAAAGACTACAAATATAAACAAAGATATAAAAGTTAACAATGACCCTAAATATAAAAGATCCCTGAATGTATACACAGGCATGAAATGTAAACAGACTCTAAATGTAAACAATGACCGAAATGTAAAATACCACTTATGTAAGCAAAAACCCTAAATTTAAACAAAGACGTGAATGTAAACAAACACCTAAATGTAAACAAAGGCTATAAATGTAAACAAAGATCTTAAATGTAAACAAAGACTACAATTAAAGAGAGATCAAAAGAAAACAAACACCTTTTATAAAAACATACTTTAAATGTAAACAGACACCATATATAAACAAAGACGTGAATGTAAACAAAGACTACAAATATAAACAAAGATATAAAAGTTAACTATCAGCCTAAATATAAAAGATCCCTGAATGTATGCACAGGCATGAAATGTAAACAGAGACTAAATGTAAACAAATAATCTAAATGTAAACAAAGACTTAAATGTAAACAAAGCCTATAAATGTAAACAACGAACTTAAATGCAAACAAAGACTACAATAATATACAGAGATAATAAAAAAAGAAACACCTTAAATTAAAATAGACTTTAAATGTAAAAAGATCACATATGGAAACAAAGACGTGAATGTAGAGAATGACATAAATGTAAATAAAGGCTATAAATGTAAACATAGAACATAATGAAAATTAAACAATCACCCTAAATATAAAAAATCAATAAATGTAAACAAAAACCTAAATGTACACAGACCCCATATGTAAACAAAGACATGAATGTAAAAAAAGATCTTAAATGTAAACAAAGACGTGAATGTAAATAACCTGAATGTAAACAAAGACGTGAATGTAAACAATGACTTAAATGTAAACAATCACCCTAAATATAAAAAATCACTAAATGTAAACAAAAATCACTAAATGTAAACATGAATGTAAAAAAAGTACCTAAATGTAAACAAAGACGTGAATGTAAACAAAGACTACCAATATAAACAAACATCTAAAAGTTAACAATAAACTAAATATAAAAAATCCCTAAATCTGTAACACAAGCATAAAATGTAAACAGAAACTCTAAATGTAAACAAAGACCTAAATGTAAAATACTCCCTATGTAAACAAAGACCGAAATTTAAACAATTGTATAATAACCCATATTTAAGCAAAAACCCTAAATTTAAACAAAGACGTGAATGTAAACAAAGGATATAAATGTAAACAAAGAACTTAAATGTAAACAAATGTACAACAAATCTATAAGAAAAGAAAGACCTTAAATAAAAGCATATTTTAAATCTAAACTGACCCCATATGTAAACGAAGACGTTAATGTAAACAAAGACTCTAAATGTAAACAAAGGCGTGAATGTATCGAAGACCCAAATGTAAACAAAGGCAAAAAAATCACTAAATGTAAACAAAAACCTAAATGTAAACAGATCACACATGTAAACAAAGGCGTGAATGTAAACAACCTAAATATAAACAAAGACGTGTATGTAAACAATGACATAAATGTAAACAAAGGATATAAATGTAAACATAGAACATAATAAAAATTAAACAATAACCCTAAATATAAAAAATCAATAAATGTAAACAAAAACCTAAATGTAAACAGACCCCATATGTAAACAAAGACCCTAAATGTAAACAAAGACGTGAATGTGAACAAAGATCTAAATGTAAACAAAGACTATAAATGGAAACAAAGAACCTAAATGGAAACAAAGACTACAATAATAAACAGAGATCTATAAGAAAAGAAAGACCTGAAATAAAAAGAAGCTTTAAATGTAAACAGTCCCCATAAGGAAAAAAAGACGTGAATGTAAACAAAATCGTGAATGTAAACAAAGACCTAATTGTAAACAAAGGCTATAAATGTAAACAAAGAACTTAAATGTAAACAAATACTTGAATGTAAACAATGACATAAATGTAAACAAAGGCTATAAATGTAAACAAAGAACATAATTAAACATAGAATTTAATGAAAAAGATTATAAATGTAAACAAAGATCTGAAAGTAAACAATGATCCTAAATTTAAAATTGCCTAAATGTAAACAAAGACCTAAATGTAAACTGACCCCATATGTAAACGAAGACGTGAATGTAAACAAAGACTACAAATATAAACAAAGATATAAAAGTTAACAATGAGCCTAAATATAAAAGATACCTGAAAATATACACAGGCATGAAATTCAAACAGAGACTAAATGTAAACAAAGACTCTAAACGTAAACAAAGACTTAAATGTAAACAAAGTCTATATATGTAAAACACGAACTTAAATTTAAACAAAGCCTACAATAATAAACAGAGATAAAAAAAAAGAAACAACTTAAATAAAAACAGACATTAAATGTAAAAAGATCACATATGGAAACAAAGACGTGAATGTAAACAACGTAAATGTAAACAAAGACTTGAATGTAAACAATGACATAAATGTAAACAAAGGCTATAAATGTAAACATAGAACATAATGAAAATTAAACAATCACCCTAAATATAAAAAATCAATAAATGTAAACAAAAACCTAAATTTAAACAGACACCATATGTAAACAAAGACATGAATGTAAAAAAAGATCCTAAATGTAAACAAAGACGTGAATGTGAACAAAGATCTAAATGGAAACAAAGACTATAAATGGAAACAAAGAACCTAAATGGAAACAAAGACTACAATAATAAACAGTGATCTATAAGAAAAGAAAGACCTGAAATAAAAAGAAGCTTTAAATGTAAGTCCCCATATGGAAAAAAAGACGTGAATGTAAACAAAATCGTGAATGTAAACAAAGACCTAATTGTAAACAAAGGCTATAAATGTAAACAAAGAACTTAAATGTAAACAAAGACGTGAATGTAAACAATGACATAAATGTAAACAAAGGCTATAAATGTAAACAAACGACATAATTAAACATAGAATTTAATGAAAAAGATTATAAATGTAAACAAAGATCTAAAAGTAAACAATGACCCTAAATTTAAAAATGCCAAAAATGTAAACAAAGTCCTAAATGTAAACTGACCCCATATGTAAACGAAGACGTGAATGTAAACAAAGACTACAAATATAAACAAAGATATAAATGTTAACAATGAGCCTAAATATAAAAGGTCCCTGGATGTTTACACAGGCATGAAATGTAAACAGAGACTAAATGTAAACAAAGACTTAAATGTAAACAAAGTCTATAAATGTAAACAACGAACTTAAATGTAAACAACAACTACAATAATAAACAGAGATAAAAAAAGAAACACCTTAAATAAAAACAGAATTTAAATGTAAAAAGATCGCATATGGAAACAAAGACGTGAATGTAAACAACCTAAATGTAAACAATGACGTGAATGTAAACAATGATATAAATGTAAACAAAGGCTATAAATGTAAACATAGAACAAAATGAAAATTAAACAATCACCCTAAATATAAAAAATCAAAACATGTAAACAAAAACCTAAATGTAAACAGACCCAATATGTAAACAAAGACATGAATGTAAATAAAGATCCTAAATGTAAACAAAGACGTGAATGTAAACAAAGACTCGTATCGAAGACCTAAATAAAAACAAAGGCTATAAATATAAACAATGATCTAAAAGATAACAATGAACCTAAATATAAAAAATCCCTAAATATATACACAGGCATGAAATGTAAAGAGACTCTAAATGTAAACAAAGACTAAATGGAAAATACCCCATATGTAAACAAAGATCCTAAATGTAAACAATAACATAAATGTAAAAAAAGGCTATAAATATAAACAAAGAACATAATTAAACATAGAATTTAATGAAAAAGATTATAAATGTAAACAAAGATGTAAAAGTAAACAATGACCCTAAATTAAAAAAATGCCTAAATGTAAACAAAGACCTAAATGTAAACTGACGCCATATGTAAACGTAGACGTGAATGTAAACAAAGACTACAAATATAAACAAAGATATAAAAGTTAACAATGAGCCTAAATATAAAAGATCCCTGAATGTATACACAGGCATGAAATGTAAACAGAGACTAAATGTAAACAAAGACTCTACATGTAAACAAAATCTATAAATGTAAACAACGAACTTAAATGTAAACAAAGACTACAATAATAAACAGAGATAAAAAAAAAGAAACACCTTAAATAAAAACAGACTTTAAATGTAAAAAGATCACATATGGAAACAAAGACGTGAGTGTAAACAAACTAAATGTAAACAAAGGCGTGAATGTAAACAATGACATAAATGTAAACAAAGGCTATAAATGTAAACATAGAACATAATGAAAATTAAACAATCACCCTAAATATAAAAAATCAATAAATGTAAACAAAAACCTAAATGTAAACAGACGCCATTTGTAAACAAAGACATGAACGTAAAAAAAGATCCTAAATGTTAATAAAGACGGGAATGTAAACAAAAACTCAAATCGAAGACCTAAATGTAAACAAATGCTATAAATGTAAAGAAAGACTATAAATATAAACAATGATCTAAAAGCTAACAATGACCCTAAATATAAAAAATCCCTAAATATATACACAGGCATGAAATGTAAACAGACTCTAAATGTAAACAAAGACCTAAATGGAAAATACTCCATATGTAAACAAAGACCCTAAATGTAAACAAAGGCGTGAATGTAAACAATAATCTAAATGTAAACAAAGCCGTGATGGTAAGCAAAGACTCTAAATATAAACAGAGACGTGTATGCATCGAAGACCTAAATGTAAAGAAAGGCAATAACTGTAAACGAAAACTACAAATATAAACAATAATCTAAAAGTTAACAATGGCCCTAAATATAAAAAATCCCTAAATATATACACAGGCATGAAATGTAAACTGACTCTAAATGTAAACAAAGACCTAAATGTAAAATACCCCATATGTAAACAAAGACCCTAAATGTAAACAAAGACGTAAATGTAAACAAAGGCTATAAATGGAAACAAAGAACCTAAATGGAAACAAAGACGTGAATGTAAACAAAGATCTAAATGTAAAGAAAGGCTATAAATGGAAACAAAGACTACAATAATAAACAGAGATCTAAAAGAAAAGAAAGACCTGAAATAAAAGAAATTTTTAAATGTAAACAGATCCCATATGTAAAAAAAGACGTGAATGTAAACAAAGGCGTGAATATAAACAAAGACCTAATTGTAAACAAAGGCTATAAATGTAAACAAATAACCTAATAAAACAAAGAACATAATGAAAAAAAGATTATAATTGTAAACAAAGACTACAAATATAAACAGAGATCTAAAATTAAACAGTCACCCTAAATATAAAAAAATCACTAAATGTAAACAAAAACCTAAATGTAAACAGACCCCATATGTATACATAAATGTAAAAAAAGACCCTAAATGTAAACAAAGACGTGAATGTATCAAAGCCCTAAATGTAATCAAATGCTATAAATGTAAACATAGAACATAATGAAAAAAGATTATAAATGGAAACAAAGACTACAAATACAAACAAAATCTAAAAGTAAAAAATAACCCTAAATATAAAAAATATCTAAATATAAATAAACATCTAAATGTAAACAGACCCCATATGTAAACAAAGACGTGAAAGAAAACAAAGAATCTAAATGTAAACAAAGATGTGAATATATCGAAGAGCTAAATGTAAACAAAGGCTATAAATATAAGCAAAGACAACAAATATAAACAAAGATCTAAATGTTAACAATGACCCTAAATATAAAAAATCCCTAAATATATACACAGGCATTAAATGTAAACAGAGACTCTAAATGTAAACAACAGGTCTAAATGTAAACAATTACCTAAATGTAAGATACCCCATTTGTAAACAAAGACCGAAATGTAAAATACCCCTTATGTAAGCAAAAACCCTAAATGTAAACAAAGACGTGAATGTAAACAAACACCTAAATGTAAACAAAGGCTATAAATGTAAACAAAGATCTTAAATTTAAACAAAGACTACAATTAAAGAGAGATCAAAAGAAAACAAACACCTTATATAAAAACATACTTTAAATGTAAACAGACACCATATATAAACAAAGACGTGAATGTAAACAAAGACCCTTAATGTAAACAAAGACATGAATGTAAAGAATGACATGAATGTTAACAAAGGATATAAATATATAATGTAAACAAAGAACAGAAATAAACATAGAACCTAATGAAAAAGATTATAAATGTAAACAAAGAAACTAAATTTAAAAATGCCCAAATGTAAACAAAGACCTAAATTTAAACAGATCACATATATAAACAAAGACGCGAATGTAAACAACCTAAATGTAAACAAAGACGTGAATGTAAAATATGACATAAATGTAATCAAAGGCTATAAATGTAAACATAGAACATAATAAAAATTAAACAATAACCCTAAATATAAAAAATCACTAAATGTAAACAAAAACCTAAATGTAAACAGACCCCATATGTAAGCAAAGACCCTAAATGTAAACAAAGACGTGAATGTAAACAAAGATCTAAATGCAAACAAAGTCTATAAAGTAAACAAAGAATATAAATGGAAACAAAGACTACAATAATAAACAGAAATCAAATAGAGAAGAAAGACTTTAAATAAAAACAGATATTAAATGTAAACAGACCCCATATGAAAACAGACGTGAATCTAAACAAAGACACTAAATGTAAAAAAAGACGTGAATGTAAACAATGACAGAAATGTTAACAAAGGCTATAAATGTATACAAAGAACATAATTAAACAAGGAACCTAATGAAAAAAGATTATAAATGTAAACAATGATCTAAAAGTAAACAATGAACCTAAATTTAAAAATGCCTAAATGTAAACAAAGACCTAAATGTAAACTGACCCCATATATAAACAAAGACGTGAATGTATCGAAGACCTAAATATAAACAAAGACTACAAATATAAACAAAGATATAAAAGTTAACAATGACCCTAAATATAAAAGATCCCTGAATGTATACACAGGCATGAAATGTAAACAGACTCTAAATGTAAACAATGACCTAAATGGAATATACCCCATATGTAAACAAAGACCCTAAATGTAAACAAAGACGTGAATGTAAACAAATACCCTTAATGTAAACAAAGACGTGAATGTAAAGAATGACATAAATGTTAACAAAGGCTATAAATGTAAACAAAGAACATAATTAAACATAGAATTTAAAGAAAAAGATTATAAATGTAAACAAAGATCTAAAAGTAAACAATGACCCAAAATTTAAAAATGCCTAAATGTAAACAAAGACCTAAATGTAAACTGACCCCATATGTAAACGAAGACGTGAATGTAAACAAAGACTACAAATATAAACAAAGATATAAAAGTTAACTATCAGCCTAAATATAAAAGATCCCTGAATGTATGCACAGGCATGAAATGTAAACAGAGACTAAATGTAAACAAATAATCTAAATGTAAACAAAGACTTAAATGTAAACAAAGCCTATAAATGTAAACAACGAACTTAAATGCAAACAAAGACTACAATAATATACAGAGATAATAAAAAAAGAAACACCTTAAATTAAAATAGACTTTAAATGTAAAAAGATCACATATGGAAACAAAGACGTGAATGTAGAGAATGACATAAATGTAAATAAAGGCTATAAATGTAAACATAGAACATAATGAAAATTAAACAATCACCCTAAATATAAAAAATCAATAAATGTAAACAAAAACCTAAATGTACACAGACCCCATATGTAAACAAAGACATGAATGTAAAAAAAGATCTTAAATGTAAACAAAGACGTGAATGTAAATAACCTGAATGTAAACAAAGACGTGAATGTAAACAATGACTTAAATGTAAACAATCACCCTAAATATAAAAAATCACTAAATGTAAACAAAAATCACTAAATGTAAACATGAATGTAAAAAAAGTACCTAAATGTAAACAAAGACGTGAATGTAAACAAAGACTACCAATATAAACAAACATCTAAAAGTTAACAATAAACTAAATATAAAAAATCCCTAAATCTGTAACACAAGCATGAAATGTAAACAGAAACTCTAAATGTAAACAAAGACCTAAATGTAAAATACTCCCTATGTAAACAAAGACCGAAATTTAAACAAGTGTATAATAACCCATATTTAAGTAAAAACCCTAAATGTAAACAAAGACATGAATGTAAACAAAGGATATAAATGTAAACAAAGAACTTAAATGTAAACAAATGTACAACAAATCTATAAGAAAAGAAAGACCTTAAATAAAAGCATATTTTAAATGTAAACTGACCCCATATGTAAACGAAGACGTTAATGTAAACAAAGACTCTAAATGTAAACAAAGGCGTGAATGTAAACAATGACATAAATGTAAACAAAGGACATAATTAAACATAGAATTTAATGAAAAAGATTATAAATGTAAACAAAGATCTAAAAGTAAACAATTACCCTAAATTTAAAAATGCCAAAAATGTAAACAAAGTCCTAAATGTAAACTGACCCCATATGTAAACGAAGACGTGAATGTAAACAAAGACTACAAATATAAACAAAGATATAAAAGTTAACAATGAGCCTAAATATAAAAGGTCCCTGAATGTTTACACAGGCATGAAATGTAAACAGAGACTAAATATAAACAAAGACTCTACATGTAAACAAAATCTATAAATATAAACAACGAACTTAAATGTAAACAAAGACTACAATAATAAACACAGATGAAAAAAAAAGAAACACCTTAAATAAAAAAAGACTTTAAATGTAAAAAGATCACATATGGAAACAAAGACGTGAGTGTAAACAACCTAATTGTAAACAAAGGCGTGAATGTAAACAATGACATAAATGTAAACAAAGGCTATAAATGTAAACATAGAACATAATGAAAATTAAACAATCACCCTAAATATAAAAAATCAATAAATGTAAACAAAAACCTAAATGTAAACAGACGCCATTTGTAAACAAAGATATGAACGTAAAAAAAGATCCTAAATGTTAATAAAGACGTGAATGTAAACAAAAACTCAAATCGAAGACCTAAATGTAAACAAATGCTATAAATGTAAAGAAAGACTATAAATATAAACAATGATCTAAAAGCTAACAATGACCCTAAATATAAAAAATCCCTAAATATATACACAGGCATGAAATGTAAACAGACTCTAAATGTAAACAAAGACCTAAATGGAAAATACTCCATATGTAAACAAAGACCTAAATGGAAAATACTCCATATGTAAACAAAGACCCTAAATGTAAACAAAGACGTGAATGTAAACAATAATCTAACTGTAAACAAAGCCATGATGGTAAACAAAGACTCTAAATATAAACAGAGACGTGTATGCATCGAAGACCTAAATGTAAAGAAAGGCAAACTCTGTAAACAAAAACTACAAATATAAACAATAATCTAAAAGTTAACAATGGCCCTAAATATAAAAAATCCCTAAATATAGACACAGGCATGAAATGTAAACTGACTCTAAATGTAAACAAAGACCTAAATGTAAAATACCCCATATGTAAACAAAGACCCTAAATGTAAACAAAGACGTAAATGTAAACAAAGGCTATAAATGGAAACAAAGAACCTAAATGGAAACAAAGACGTGAATGTAAACAAAGATCTAAATGTAAAGAAAGGCTATAAATGGAAACAAAGACTACAATAACAAACAGAGATCTAAAAGAAAAGAAAGACCTGAAATAAAAGAAATTTTTAAATGTAAACAGATCCCATATGTAAAAAAAGAAGGGAATGTAAACAAAGGCGTGAATATAAACAAAGACCTAATTGTAAACAAAGGCTATAAATGTAAACAAATAACCTAATAAAACAAAGAACATAATGAAAAAAAGATTATAATTGTAAACAAAGACTACAAATATAAACAGAGATCTAAAATTAAACAGTCACCCTAAATATAAAAAATCACTAAATGTAAACAAAAACCTAAATGTAAACAGACCCCATATGTATACAAAGACGTGAATGTAAAAAAAGACCCTAAATGTAAACAAAGACGTGAATGTATCAAAGCCCTAAATGTAAACAAATGCTATAAATGTAAACATAGAACATAATGAAAAAAGATTATAAATGGAAACAAAGACTACAAATATAAACAAAATCTAAAAGTAAAAAATGACCCTAAATATAAAAAATATCTAAATATAAATAAACATCTAAATGTAAACAGACCCCATATGTAAACAAAGACGTGAAAGAAAACAAAGAATCTAAATGTAAACAAAGATGTGAATATATCGAAGAGCTAAATGTAAACAAAGGCTATAAATATAAGCAAAGACAACAAATATAAACAAAGATCTAAATGTTAACAATGACCCTAAATATAAAAAATCCCTAAATATAAACACAGGCATTAAATGTAAACAGAGACTCTAAATGTAAACAACAGGTCTAAATGTAAACAATTACCTAAATGTAAGATATCCCATTTGTAAACAAAGACCGAAATGTAAAATACCACTTATGTAAGCAAAAACCCTAAATTTAAACAAAGACGTGAATGTAAACAAACACCTAAATGTAAACAAAGGCTATAAATGTAAACAAAGATCTTAAATGTAAACAAAGACTACAATTAAAGAGAGATCAAAAGAAAACAAACACCTTTTATAAAAACATACTTTAAATGTAAACAGACACCATATATAAACAAAGACGTGAATGTAAACAAAGACCCTTAATGTAAACAAAGACATGAATGTAAAGAATGACATAAATGTTAACAAAGGATAAAAATATATAATGTAAACAAAGAACAGAAATAAACATAGAACCTAATGAAAAAGATTATAAATGTAAACAAAGATCTAAAAGTAAACAATGAAACTAAATTTAAAAATGCCCAAATGTAAACAAAGACCTAAATTTAAACAGATCACATATATAAACAAAGACGCGAATGTAAACAACCTAAATGTAAACAAAGACGTGAATGTAAAATATGACATAAATGTAAACAAAGGCTATAAATGCAAACATAGAACATAATAAAAGTTAAACAATAACCCTAAATATAAAAAATCACTAAATGTAAACAAAAACCTAAATGTAAACAGACCCCATATGTAAGCAAAGACCCTAAATGTAAACAAAGACTTGAATGTAAACAAAGATCTAAATGCAAACAAAGTCTATAAAAGTAAACAAAGAACATAAATGGAAATAAAGACTACAATAATAAACAGAAATCAAATAGAGAAGAAAGACCTTAAATAAAAACAGATATTAAATGTAAACAGACCCCATATGAAAACAGACGTGAATTTAAACAAAGACACTAAATGTAAAAAAAGACGTGAATGTCAACAATGACAGAAATGTTAACAAAGGCTATAAATGTATACAAAGAACAAAATTAAACAAGGAACCTAATGAAAAAAGATTATAAATGTAAACAATGATCTAAAAGTAAACAATGAACCTAAATTTAAAAATGCCTAAATGTAAACAAAGACCTAAATGTAAACTGACCCCATATGTAAACAAAGACGTGAATGTATCGAAGACCTAAATATAAACAAAGACTACAAATATAAACAAAGATATAAAAGTTAACAATGACCCTAAATATAAAAGATCCCTGAATGTATACACAGGCATGAAATGTAAACAGACTCTAAATGTAAACAATGACCGAAATGTAAAATACCACTTATGTAAGCAAAAACCCTAAATTTAAACAAAGACGTGAATGTAAACAAACACCTAAATGTAAACAAAGGCTATAAATGTAAACAAAGATCTTAAATGTAAACAAAGACTACAATTAAAGAGAGATCAAAAGAAAACAAACACCTTTTATAAAAACATACTTTAAATGTAAACAGACACCATATATAAACAAAGACGTGAATGTAAACAAAGACTACAAATATAAACAAAGATATAAAAGTTAACTATCAGCCTAAATATAAAAGATCCCTGAATGTATGCACAGGCATGAAATGTAAACAGAGACTAAATGTAAACAAATAATCTAAATGTAAACAAAGACTTAAATGTAAACAAAGCCTATAAATGTAAACAACGAACTTAAATGCAAACAAAGACTACAATAATATACAGAGATAATAAAAAAAGAAACACCTTAAATTAAAATAGACTTTAAATGTAAAAAGATCACATATGGAAACAAAGACGTGAATGTAGAGAATGACATAAATGTAAATAAAGGCTATAAATGTAAACATAGAACATAATGAAAATTAAACAATCACCCTAAATATAAAAAATCAATAAATGTAAACAAAAACCTAAATGTACACAGACCCCATATGTAAACAAAGACATGAATGTAAAAAAAGATCTTAAATGTAAACAAAGACGTGAATGTAAATAACCTGAATGTAAACAAAGACGTGAATGTAAACAATGACTTAAATGTAAACAATCACCCTAAATATAAAAAATCACTAAATGTAAACAAAAATCACTAAATGTAAACATGAATGTAAAAAAAGTACCTAAATGTAAACAAAGACGTGAATGTAAACAAAGACTACCAATATAAACAAACATCTAAAAGTTAACAATAAACTAAATATAAAAAATCCCTAAATCTGTAACACAAGCATAAAATGTAAACAGAAACTCTAAATGTAAACAAAGACCTAAATGTAAAATACTCCCTATGTAAACAAAGACCGAAATTTAAACAATTGTATAATAACCCATATTTAAGCAAAAACCCTAAATTTAAACAAAGACGTGAATGTAAACAAAGGATATAAATGTAAACAAAGAACTTAAATGTAAACAAATGTACAACAAATCTATAAGAAAAGAAAGACCTTAAATAAAAGCATATTTTAAATCTAAACTGACCCCATATGTAAACGAAGACGTTAATGTAAACAAAGACTCTAAATGTAAACAAAGGCGTGAATGTATCGAAGACCCAAATGTAAACAAAGGCAAAAAAATCACTAAATGTAAACAAAAACCTAAATGTAAACAGATCACACATGTAAACAAAGGCGTGAATGTAAACAACCTAAATATAAACAAAGACGTGTATGTAAACAATGACATAAATGTAAACAAAGGATATAAATGTAAACATAGAACATAATAAAAATTAAACAATAACCCTAAATATAAAAAATCAATAAATGTAAACAAAAACCTAAATGTAAACAGACCCCATATGTAAACAAAGACCCTAAATGTAAACAAAGACGTGAATGTGAACAAAGATCTAAATGTAAACAACAAAGACTATAAATGGAAACAAAGAACCTAAATGGAAACAAAAACTACAATAATAAACAGAGATCTATAAGAAAAGAAAGACCTGAAATAAAAAGAAGCTTTAAATGTAAACAGTCCCCATAAGGAAAAAAGACGTGAATGTAAACAAAGTCGTGAATGTAAACAAAGACATAATTGTAAACAAAGGCTATAAATGTAAACAAAGAACTTAAATGTAAACAAAGACGTGAATGTAAACAATGACATAAATGTAAACAAAGGCTATAAATGTAAACAAAGAACATAATTAAACATAGAATTTAATGAAAAAGATTATAAATGTAAACAAAGATCTGAAAGTAAACAATGATCCTAAATTTAAAAATGCCTAAATGTAAACAAAGACCTAAATGTAAACTGACCCCATATGTAAACGAAGACATGAATGTAAACAAAGACTACAAATATAAACAAAGATATAAAAGTTAACAATGAGCCTAAATATAAAAGATACCTGAATGTATACACAGGCATGAAATTCAAACAGAGACTAAATGTAAACAAAGACTCTAAACGTAAACAGACTTAAATGTAAACAAAGTCTATAAATGTAAAACACGAACTTAAATTTAAACAAAGCCTACAATAATAAACAGAGATAAAAAAAGAAACAACTTAAATAAAAACAGACATTAAATGTAAAAAGATCACATATGGAAACAAAGACGTGAATGTAAACAACGTAAATGTAAACAAAGACTTGAATGTAAACAATGACATAAATATAAACAAAGGCTATAAATGTAAACATAGAACATAATGAAAATTAAACAATCACCCTAAATATAAAAAATCAATAAATGTAAACAAAAACCTAAATGTAAACAGACCCCATATGTAAACAAAGACATGAATGTAAAAAAAGACGTGAATGTAAACAAAGTCGTGAATGTAAACAAAGACCTAATTGTAAACAAAACAAAGAACTTAAATGTAAACAAAGACGTGAATGTAAACAATGACATAAATGTAAACAAAGGACATAATTAAACATAGAATTTAATGAAAAAGATAATAAATGTAAACAAAGATCTAAAAGTAAACAATTACCCTAAATTTAAAAATGCCAAAAATGTAAACAAAGTCCTAAATGTAAACTGACCCCATATGTAAACAAAGACGTGAATGTAAACAAAGACTACAAATATAAACAAAGATATAAAAGTTAACAATGAGCCTAAATGTAAAAGGTCCCTGAATATTTACACAGGCATGAAATGTAAACAGAGACTAAATATAAACAAAGACTCTAAATGTAAACAAAGACTTAAATGTAAACAAAGTCTATAAATGTAAACAACGAAGTTAAATGTATACAAAAACTACAATAATAAACAGAGATAAAAAAAGAAATACCTTAAATAAAAACAGACTTTAAATGTAAAAAGATCACATATGGAAACAAAGACGTGAATGTAAACAACCTAAATGTAAACAAAGACGTAAATGGAAACAAAGGCTATAAATGGAAACAAAGAACCTAAATGGAAACAAAGACGTGAATGTAAACAAAGATCTAAATGTAAAGAAAGGCTATAAATGGAAACAAAGACTACAATAATAAACAGAGATCTAAAAGAAAAGAAAGACCTGAAATAAAAGAAATTTTTAAATGTAAACAGATCCCATATGTAAAAAAAGACGTGAATGTAAACAAAGGCGTGAATATAAACAAAGACCTAATTGTAAACGAAGGCTATAAATGTAAACAAATAACCTAATAAAACAAAGAACATAATGAAAAAAAGATTATAATTGTAAACAAAGACTACAAATATAAACAGAGATCTAAAATTAAACAGTCACCCTAAATATAAAAAATCACTAAATGTAAACAAAAACCTAAATGTAAACAGACCCATATGTATACAAAGACGTGAATGTAAAAAAAGACCCTAAATGTAAACAAAGACGTGAATGTATCAAAGCCCTAAATGTAAACAAATGCTATAAATGTAAACTTAGAACATAATGAAAAAAGATTATAAATGGAAACAAAGACTACAAATATAAACAAAATCTAAAAGTAAAAAATGACCCTAAATATAAAAAATATCTAAATATAAATAAACATCTAAATGTAAACAGACCCCATATGTAAACAAAGACGTGAAAGAAAACAAAGAATCTAAATGTAAACAAAGATGTGAATATATCGAAGAGCTAAATGTAAACAAAGGCTATAAATATAAGCAAAGACAACAAATATAAACAAAGATCTAAATGTTAACAATGACCCTAAATATAAAAAATCCCTAAATATAAACACAGGCATTAAATGTAAACAGAGACTCTAAATGTAAACAACAGGTCTAAATGTAAACAATTACCTAAATGTATGATATTCCATTTGTAAACAAAGACCGAAATGTAAAATACCACTTATGTAAGCAAAAACCCTAAATTTAAACAAAGACGTGAATGTAAACAAACACCTAAATGTAAACAAAGGCTATAAATGTAAACAAAGATCTTAAATGTAAACAAAGACTACAATTAAAGAGAGATCAAAAGAAAACAAACACCTTTTATAAAAACATACTTTAAATGTAAACAGACACCATATATAAACAAAGACGTGAATGTAAACAAAGACCCTTAATGTAAACAAAGACATGAATGTAAAGAATGACATAAATGTTAACAAAGGATATAAATATATAATGTAAACAAAGAACAGAAATAAACATAGAACCTAATGAAAAAGATTATAAATGTAAACAAAGATCTAAAAGTAAACAATGAAACTAAATTTAAAAATGCCCAAATGTAAACAAAGACCTAAATTTAAACAGATCACATATATAAACAAAGACGCGAATGTAAACAACCTAAATGTAATTAAAGACGTGAATGTAAAATATGACATAAATGTAAACAAAGGCTATAAATGCAAACATAGAACATAATAAAAATTAAACAATAACCCTAAATATAAAAAATCACTAAATGTAAACAAAAACCTAAATGTAAACAGACCCCATATGTAAGCAAAGACCCTAAATGTAAACAAAGACGTGAATGTAAACAAAGATCTAAATGCAAACAAAGTCTATAAAAGTAAACAAAGAACATAAATGGAAACAAAGACTACAATAATAAACAGAATACAAATAGAGAAGAAAGACCTTAAATAAAAACAGGTATTAAATGTAAACAGACCCCATATGAAAACAGACGTGAATTTAAACAAAGACACTAAATGTAAAAAAAGACGTGAATATAAACAATGACAGAAATGTTAACAAAGGCTATAAATGTATACAAAGAACATAATTAAACAAGGAACCTAATGAAAAAAGATTATAAATGTAAACAATGATCTAAAAGTAAACAATGAACCTAAATTTAAAAATGCCTAAATGTAAACAAAGACCGAAATGTAAACTGACCCCATATGTAAACAAAGACGTGAATGTATCGAAGACCTAATTATAAACAAAGACTACAAATATAAACAAAGATATAAAAGTTAACAATGACCCTAAATATAAAAGATCCCTGAATGTATACACAGGCATGAAATGTAAACAGACACTAAATGTAAACAATGACCTTAATGGAATATACCCCATATGTAAACAAAGACCCTAAATGTAAACAAAGACGTGAATGTAAACAAAGAACTTAAATGTAAACAAATACTTGAATGTAAACAATGACATAAATGTAAACAAAGGCTATAAATGTAAACAAAGAACATAATTAAACATAGAATTTAATGAAAAAGATTATAAATGTAAACAAAGATCTAAAAGTAAACAATGACCCAAAATTTAAAAATGCCTAAATGTAAACAAAGACCTAAATGTAAACTGACCCCATATGTAAACGAAGACGTGAATGTAAACAAAGACTACAAATATAAACAAAGATATAAAAGTTAACAATGAGCCTAAATATAAAAGATACCTGAATGTATACACAGGCATGAAATTCAAACAGAAACTAAATGTAAACAAAGACTCAAAACGTAAACAAAGACTTAAATGTAAACAAAGTCTATATATGTAAAACACGAACTTAAATTTAAACAAAGCCTACAATAATAAACAGAGATAAAAAAAAAAGAAACCAACTTAAATAAAAACAGACATTAAATGTAAAAAGATCACATATGGAAACAAAGACGTGAATGTAAACAACGTAAATGTAAACAAAGACTTGAATGTAAACAATGACATAAATGTAAACAAAGGCTATAAATGTAAACATAGAACATAATGAAAATTAAACAATCACCCTAAATATAAAAAATCAATAAATGTAAACAAAAACCTAAATTTAAACAGACCCCATATGTAAACAAAGACATGAATGTAAAAAAAGATCCTAAATGTAAACAAAGTCGTGAATGTGAACAAAGATCTAAATGGAAACAAAGACTATAAATGGAAACAAAGAACCTAAATGGAAACAAAGACTACAATAATAAACAGTGATCTATAAGAAAAGAAAGACCTGAAATAAAAAGAAGCTTTAAATGTAAGTTCCCATATGGAAAAAAAGACGTGAATGTAAACAAAATCGTGAATGTAAACAAAGACCTAATTGTAAACAAAGGCTATAAATGTAAACAAAGAACTTAAATGTAAACAAAGACGTGAATGTAAACAATGACATAAATGTAAACAAAGGCTATAAATGTAAACAAAGGACATAATTAAACATAGAATTTAATAAAAAAGATTATAAATGTAAACAAAGATCTAAAAGTAAACAATGACCCTAAATTTAAAAATGCCAAAAATGTAAACAAAGTCCAAAATGTAAACTGACCCCATATGTAAACGAAGACGTGAATGTAAACAAAGACTACAAATATAAACAAAGATATAAATGTTAACAATGAGCCTAAATATAAAAGGTCCCTGGATGTTTACACAGGCATGAAATGTAAACAGAGACTAAATGTAAACAAAGACTTAAATGTAAACAAAGTCTCTAAATGTAAACAACGAACTTAAATGTAAACAACAACTACAATAATAAACAGAGATAAAAAAAGAAACACCTTAAATAAAAACAGACTTTAAATGTAAAAAGATCACATATGGAAACAAAGACGTGAATGTAAACAACCTAAATGTAAACAATGACGTGAATGTAAACAATGATATAAATGTAAACAAAGGCTATAAATGTAAACATAGAACAAAATGAAAATTAAACAATCACCCTAAATATAAAAAATCAAAACATGTAAACAAAAACCTAAATGTAAACAGACCCAATATGTAAACAAAGACATGAATGTAAATAAAGATCCTAAATGTAAACAAAGACGTGAATGTAAACAAAGACTCGTATCGAAGACCTAAATAAAAACAAAGGCTATAAATATAAACAATGATCTAAAAGATAACAATGAACCTAAATATAAAAAATCCCTAAATATATACACAGGCATGAAATGTAAACAGACTCTAAATGTAAACAAAGACTAAATGGAAAATACCCCATATGTAAACAAAGATCCTAAATGTAAACAATAACATAAATGTAAAAAAAGGCTATAAATGTAAACAAAGAACATAATTAAACATAGAATTTAATGAAAAAGATTATAAATGTAAACAAAGATGTAAAAGTAAACAATGACCCTAAATTAAAAAAATGCCTAAATGTAAACAAAGACCTAAATGTAAACTGACGCCATATGTAAACGTAGACGTGAATGTAAACAAAGACTACAAATATAAACAAAGATATAAAAGTTAACAATGAGCCTAAATATAAAAGATCCCTGAATGTATACACAGGCATGAAATGTAAACAGAGACTAAATGTAAACAAAGACTCTACATGTAAACAAAATCTATAAATGTAAACAACGAACTTAAATGTAAACAAAGACTACAATAATAAACAGAGATAAAAAAAAAGAAACACCTTAAATAAAAACAGACTTTAAATGTAAAAAGATCACATATGGAAACAAAGACGTGAGTGTAAACAAACTAAATGTAAACAAAGGCGTGAATGTAAACAATGACATAAATGTAAACAAAGGCTATAAATGTAAACATAGAACATAATGAAAATAAAACAATCACCCTAAATATAAAAAATCAATAAATGTAAACAAAAACCTAAATGTAAACAGACGCCATTTGTAAACAAAGACATGAACGTAAAAAAAGATCCTAAATGTTAATAAAGACGGGAATGTAAACAAAAACTCAAATCGAAGACCTAAATGTAAACAAATGCTATAAATGTAAAGAAAGACTATAAATATAAACAATGATCTAAAAGCTAACAATGACCCTAAATATAAAAAATCCCTAAATATATACACAGGCATGAAATGTAAACAGACTCTAAATGTAAACAAAGACCTAAATGGAAAATACTCCATATGTAAACAAAGACCCTAAATGTAAACAAAGCCGTGATGGTAAGCAAAGACTCTAAATATAAACAGAGACGTGTATGCATCGAAGACCTAAATGTAAAGAAAGGCAATAACTGTAAACGAAAACTACAAATATAAACAATAATCTAAAAGTTAACAATGGCCCTAAATATAAAAAATCCCTAAATATATACACAGGCATGAAATGTAAACTGACTCTAAATGTAAACAAAGACCTAAATGTAAAATACCCCATATGTAAACAAAGACCCTAAATGTAAACAAAGACGTAAATGTAAACAAAGGCTATAAATGGAAACAAAGAACCTAAATGGAAACAAAGACGTGAATGTAAACAAAGATCTAAATGTAAAGAAAGGCTATAAATGGAAACAAAGACTACAATAATAAACAGAGATCTAAAAGAAAAGAAAGACCTGAAATAAAAGAAATTTTTAAATGTAAACAGATCCCATATGTAAAAAAAGACGTGAATGTAAACAAAGGCGTGAATATAAACAAAGACCTAATTGTAAACAAAGGCTATAAATGTAAACAAATAACCTAATAAAACAAAGAACATAATGAAAAAAAGATTATAATTGTAAACAAAGACTACAAATATAAACAGAGATCTAAAATTAAACAGTCACCCTAAATATAAAAAATCACTAAATGTAAACAAAAACCTAAATGTAAACAGACCCCATATGTATACAAAGACATAAATGTAAAGAAAGACCCTAAATGTAAACAAAGACGTGAATGTATCAAAGCCCTAAATGTAATCAAATGCTATAAATGTAAACATAGAACATAATGAAAAAAGATTATAAATGGAAACAAAGACTACAAATACAAACAAAATCTAAAAGTAAAAAATGACCCTAAATATAAAAAATATCTAAATATAAATAAACATCTAAATGTAAACAGACCCCATATGTAAACAAAGACGTGAAAGAAAACAAAGAATATAAATGTAAACAAAGATGTGAATATATCGAAGAGCTAAATGTAAACAAAGGCTATAAATATAAGCAAAGACAACAAATATAAACAAAGATCTAAATGTTAACAATGACCCTAAATATAAAAAATCCCTAAATATATACACAGGCATTAAATGTAAACAGAGACTCTAAATGTAAACAACAGGTCTAAATGTAAACAATTACCTAAATGTAAGATACCCCATTTGTAAACAAAGACCGAAATGTAAAATACCCCTTATGTAAGCAAAAACCCTAAATGTAAACAAAGACGTGAATGTAAACAAACACCTAAATGTAAACAAAGGCTATAAATGTAAACAAAGATCTTAAATTTAAACAAAGACTACAATTAAAGAGAGATCAAAAGAAAACAAACACATTATATAAAAACATACTTTAAATGTAAACAGACACCATATATAAACAAAGACGTGAATGTAAACAAAGACCCTTAATGTAAACAAAGACATGAATGTAAAGAATGACATAAATGTTAACAAAGGATATAAATATATAATGTAAACAAAGAACAGAAATAAACATAGAACCTAATGAAAAAGATTATAAATGTAAACAAAGAAACTAAATTTAAAAATGCCCAAATGTAAACAAAGACCTAAATTTAAACAGATCACATATATAAACAAAGACGCGAATGTAAACAACCTAAATGTAAACAAAGACGTGAATGTAAAATATGACATAAATGTAAACAAAGGCTATAAATGTAAACATAGAACATAATAAAAATTAAACAATAACCCTAAATATAAAAAATCACTAAATGTAAACAAAAACCTAAATGTAAACAGACCCCATATGTAAGCAAAGACCCTAAATGTAAACAAAGACGTGAATGTAAACAAAGATCTAAATGCAAACAAAGTCTATAAAGTAAACAAAGAATATAAATGGAAACAAAGACTACAATAATAAACAGAAATCAAATAGAGAAGAAAGACCTTAAATAAAAACAGATATTAAATGTAAACAGACCCCATATGAAAACAGACGTGAATCTAAACAAAGACACTAAATGTAAAAAAAGACGTGAATGTAAACAATGACAGAAATGTTAACAAAGGCTATAAATGTATACAAAGAACCTAATTAAACAAGGAACCTAATGAAAAAAGATTATAAATGTAAACAATGATCTAAAAGTAAACAATGAACCTAAATTTAAAAATGCCTAAATGTAAACAAAGACCTAAATGTAAACTGACCCCATATATAAACAAAGACGTGAATGTATCGAAGACCTAAATATAAACAAAGACTACAAATATAAACAAAGATATAAAAGTTAACAATGACCCTAAATATAAAAGATCCCTGAATGTATACACAGGCATGAAATGTAAACAGACTCTAAATGTAAACAATGACCAAAATGGAATATACCCCATATGTAAACAAAGACCCTAAATGTAAACAAAGACGTGAATGTAAACAAATACCCTTAATGTAAACAAAGACGTGAATGTAAAGAATGACATAAATGTTAACAAAGGCTATAAATGTAAACAAAGAACATAATTAAACATAGAATTTAAAGAAAAAGATTATAAATGTAAACAAAGATCTAAAAGTAAACAATGACCCAAAATTTAAAAATGCCTAAATGTAAACAAAGACCTAAATGTAAACTGACCCCATATGTAAACGAAGACGTGAATGTAAACAAAGACTACAAATATAAACAAAGATATAAAAGTTAACTATCAGCCTAAATATAAAAGATCCCTGAATGTATGCACAGGCATGAAATGTAAACAGAGACTAAATGTAAACAAATAATCTAAATGTAAACAAAGACTTAAATGTAAACAAAGCCTATAAATGTAAACAACGAACTTAAATGCAAACAAAGACTACAATAATATACAGAGATAATAAAAAAAGAAACACCTTAAATTAAAATAGACTTTAAATGTAAAAAGATCACATATGGAAACAAAGACGTGAATGTAGAGAATGACATAAATGTAAATAAAGGCTATAAATGTAAACATAGAACATAATGAAAATTAAACAATCACCCTAAATATAAAAAATCAATAAATGTAAACAAAAACCTAAATGTACACAGACCCCATATGTAAACAAAGACATGAATGTAAAAAAAGATCTTAAATGTAAACAAAGACGTGAATGTAAATAACCTGAATGTAAACAAAGACGTGAATGTAAACAATGACTTAAATGTAAACAATCACCCTAAATATAAAAAATCACTAAATGTAAACAAAAATCACTAAATGTAAACATGAATGTAAAAAAAGTACCTAAATGTAAACAAAGACGTGAATGTAAACAAAGACTACCAATATAAACAAACATCTAAAAGTTAACAATAAACTAAATATAAAAAATCCCTAAATCTGTAACACAAGCATGAAATGTAAACAGAAACTCTAAATGTAAACAAAGACCTAAATGTAAAATACTCCCTATGTAAACAAAGACCGAAATTTAAACAAGTGTATAATAACCCATATTTAGGCAAAAACCCTAAATGTAAACAAAGGATATAAATGTAAACAAAGAACTTAAATGTAAACAAATGTACAACAAATCTATAAGAAAAGAAAGACCTTAAATAAAAGCATATTTTAAATGTAAACTGACCCCATATGTAAACGAAGACGTTAATGTAAAAAAAGACTCTAAATGTAAACAAAGGCGGAATGTATCGAAGACCCAAATGTAAACAAAGGCAAAAAAATCACTAAATGTAAACAAAACCTAAATGTAAACAGATCACACATGTAAACAAAGGCGTGAATGGAAACAACCTAAATATAAACAAAGACGTGTATGTAAACAATGACATAAATGTAAACAAAGGATATAAATGTAATCATAGAACATAATAAAAATTAAACAATAACCCTAAATATAAAAAATGAATAAATGTAAACAAAAACCTAAATGTAAACAGACCCCATATGTAAACAAAGACCCTAAATGTAAACAAAGACGTGAATGTGAACAAAGATCTAAATGTAAACAAAGACTATAAATGGAAACAAAGAACCTAAATGGAAACAAAGACTACAATAATAAACAGAGATCTATAAGAAAAGAAAGACCTGAACGTATACACAGGCATGAAATTCAAACAGAGACTAAATGTAAACAAAGACTCTAAACGTAAACAGACTTAAATGTAAACAAAGTCTATAAATGTAAAACACGAACTTAAATTTAAACAAAGCCTACAATAATAAACAGAGATAAAAAAAAAGAAACAACTTAAATAAAAACAGACATTAAATGTAAAAAGATCACATATGGAAACAAAGACGTGAATGTAAACAACGTAAATAAAAACAAAGACTTGAATGTAAACAATGACATAAATATAAACAAAGGCTATAAATGTAAACATAGAACATAATGAAAATTAAACAATCACCCTAAATATAAAAAATCAATAAATGTAAACAAAAACCTAAATGTAAACAGACCCCATATGTAAACAAAGACATGAATGTAAAAAAAGATCCTAAATGTAAACAAAGACGTGAATGTGAACAAAGATCTAAATGGAAACAAAGACTATAAATGGAAACAAAGAACCTAAATGGAAACAAAGACTACAATAATAAACAGTGATCTATAAGAAAAGAAAGACCTGAAATAAAAAGAAGCTTTAAATGTAAGTCCCCATATGGAAAAAAAGACGTGAATGTAAACAAAGTCGTGAATGTAAACAAAGACCTAATTGTAAACAAAGGCTATAAATGTAAACAAAGAACTTAAATGTAAACAAAGACGTGAATGTAAACAATGACATAAATGTAAACAATGGCTATAAATGTAAACAAAGGACATAATTAAACATAGAATTTAATGAAAAAGATTATAAATGAAAACAAAGATCTGAAAGTAAACAATGATCCTAAATTTAAAAATGCCTAAATGTAAACAAAGACCTAAAAATGTAAACTGACCCCATATGTAAACGAAGACGTGAATGTAAACAAAGACTACAAATATAAACAAAGATATAAAAGTTAACAATCAGCCTAAATATAAAAGATACCTGAATGTATACACAGGCATGAAATTCAAACAGAGACTAAATGTAAACAAAGACTCTAAACGTAAACAGACTTAAATGTAAACAAAGTCTATAAATGTAAAACACGAACTTAAATTTAAACAAAGTCTACAATAATAAACAGAGATAAAAAAGAAACAACTTAAATAAAAACAGACATTAAATGTAAAAAGATCACATATGGAAACAAAGATGTGAATGTAAACAACGTAAATGTAAACAAAGACTTGAATGTAAACAATGACATAAATATAAACAAAGGCTATAAATGTAAACATAGAACATAATGAAAATTAAACAACCACCCTAAATATAAAAAATCAATAAATGTAAACAAAAACCTAAATGTAAACAGACCCCATATGTAAGCAAAGACCCTAAATGTAAACAAAGACGTGAATGTAAACAAAGATCTAAATGCAAACAAAGTCTATAAAGTAAACAAAGAATATAAATGGAAACAAAGACTACAATAATAAACAGAAATCAAATAGAGAAGAAAGACCTTAAATAAAAACAGATATTAAATGTAAACAGACCCCATATGAAAACAGACGTGAATCTAAACAAAGACACTAAATGTAAAAAAAGACGTGAATGTAAACAATGACAGAAATGTTAACAAAGGCTATAAATGTATACAAAGAACATAATTAAACAAGGAACCTAATGAAAAAAGATTATAAATGTAAACAATGATCTAAAAGTAAACAATGAACCTAAATTTAAAAATGCCTAAATGTAAACAAAGACCTAAATGTAAACTGACCCCATATATAAACAAAGACGTGAATGTATCGAAGACCTAAATATAAACAAAGACTACAAATATAAACAAAGATATAAAAGTTAACAATGACCCTAAATATAAAAGATCCCTGAATGTATACACAGGCATGAAATGTAAACAGACTCTAAATGTAAACAATGACCTAAATGGAATATACCCCATATGTAAACAAAGACCCTAAATGTAAACAAAGACGTGAATGTAAACAAATACCCTTAATGTAAACAAAGACGTGAATGTAAAGAATGACATAAATGTTAACAAAGGCTATAAATGTAAACAAAGAACATAATTAAACATAGAATTTAAAGAAAAAGATTATAAATGTAAACAAAGATCTAAAAGTAAACAATGACCCAAAATTTAAAAATGCCTAAATGTAAACAAAGACCTAAATGTAAACTGACCCCATATGTAAACGAAGACGTGAATGTAAACAAAGACTACAAATATAAACAAAGATATAAAAGTTAACTATCAGCCTAAATATAAAAGATCCCTGAATGTATGCACAGGCATGAAATGTAAACAGAGACTAAATGTAAACAAATAATCTAAATGTAAACAAAGACTTAAATGTAAACAAAGCCTATAAATGTAAACAACGAACTTAAATGCAAACAAAGACTACAATAATATACAGAGATAATAAAAAAAGAAACACCTTAAATTAAAATAGACTTTAAATGTAAAAAGATCACATATGGAAACAAAGACGTGAATGTAGGGAATGACATAAATGTAAATAAAGGCTATAAATGTAAACATAGAACATAATGAAAATTAAACAATCACCCTAAATATAAAAAATCAATAAATGTAAACAAAAACCTAAATGTACACAGACCCCATATGTAAACAAAGACATGAATGTAAAAAAAGATCTTAAATGTAAACAAAGACGTGAATGTAAATAACCTGAATGTAAACAAAGACGTGAATGTAAACAATGACTTAAATGTAAACAATCACCCTAAATATAAAAAATCACTAAATGTAAACAAAAATCACTAAATGTAAACATGAATGTAAAAAAAGTACCTAAATGTAAACAAAGACGTGAATGTAAACAAAGACTACCAATATAAACAAACATCTAAAAGTTAACAATAAACTAAATATAAAAAATCCCTAAATCTGTAACACAAGCATGAAATGTAAACAGAAACTCTAAATGTAAACAAAGACCTAAATGTAAAATACTCCCTATGTAAACAAAGACCGAAATTTAAACAAGTGTATAATAACCCATATTTAGGCAAAAACCCTAAATGTAAACAAAGGATATAAATGTAAACAAAGAACTTAAATGTAAACAAATGTACAACAAATCTATAAGAAAAGAAAGACCTTAAATAAAAGCATATTTTAAATGTAAACTGACCCCATATGTAAACGAAGACGTTAATGTAAAAAAAGACTCTAAATGTAAACAAAGGCGGAATGTATCGAAGACCCAAATGTAAACAAAGGCAAAAAAATCACTAAATGTAAACAAAACCTAAATGTAAACAGATCACACATGTAAACAAAGGCGTGAATGGAAACAACCTAAATATAAACAAAGACGTGTATGTAAACAATGACATAAATGTAAACAAAGGATATAAATGTAATCATAGAACATAATAAAAATTAAACAATAACCCTAAATATAAAAAATGAATAAATGTAAACAAAAACCTAAATGTAAACAGACCCCATATGTAAACAAAGACCCTAAATGTAAACAAAGACGTGAATGTGAACAAAGATCTAAATGTAAACAAAGACTATAAATGGAAACAAAGAACCTAAATGGAAACAAAGACTACAATAATAAACAGAGATCTATAAGAAAAGAAAGACCTGAACGTATACACAGGCATGAAATTCAAACAGAGACTAAATGTAAACAAAGACTCTAAACGTAAACAGACTTAAATGTAAACAAAGTCTATAAATGTAAAACACGAACTTAAATTTAAACAAAGCCTACAATAATAAACAGAGATAAAAAAAGAAACAACTTAAATAAAAACAGACATTAAATGTAAAAAGATCACATATGGAAACAAAGACGTGAATGTAAACAACGTAAATAAAAACAAAGACTTGAATGTAAACAATGACATAAATATAAACAAAGGCTATAAATGTAAACATAGAACATAATGAAAATTAAACAATCACCCTAAATATAAAAAATCAATAAATGTAAACAAAAACCTAAATGTAAACAGACCCCATATGTAAACAAAGACATGAATGTAAAAAAAGACGTGAATGTAAACAAAGTCGTGAATGTAAACAAAGACCTAATTGTAAACAAAACAAAGAACTTAAATGTAAACAAAGACGTGAATGTAAACAATGACATAAATGTAAACAAAGGACATAATTAAACATAGAATTTAATGAAAAAGATTATAAATGTAAACAAAGATCTAAAAGTAAACAATTACCCTAAATTTAAAAATGCCAAAAATGTAAACAAAGTCCTAAATGTAAACTGACCCCATATGTAAACAAAGACGTGAATGTAAACAAAGACTACAAATATAAACAAAGATATAAAAGTTAACAATGAGCCTAAATGTAAAAGGTCCCTGAATATTTACACAGGCATGAAATGTAAACAGAGACTAAATATAAACAAAGACTCTAAATGTAAACAAAGTCTATAAATGTAAACAACGAAGTTAAATGTATACAAAAACTACAATAATAAACAGAGATAAAAAAAGAAATACCTTAAATAAAAACAGACTTTAAATGTAAAAAGATCACATATGGAAACAAAGACGTGAATGTAAACAACCTAAATGTAAACAAAGACGTAAATGGAAACAAAGGCTATAAATGGAAACAAAGAACCTAAATGGAAACAAAGACGTGAATGTAAACAAAGATCTAAATGTAAAGAAAGGCTATAAATGGAAACAAAGACTACAATAATAAACAGAGATCTAAAAGAAAAGAAAGACCTGAAATAAAAGAAATTTTTAAATGTAAACAGATCAAATATGTAAAAAAAGACGTGAATGTAAACAAAGGCGTGAATATAAACAAAGACCTAATTGTAAACGAAGGCTATAAATGTAAACAAATAACCTAATAAAACAAAGAACATAATGAAAAAAAGATTATAATTGTAAACAAAGACTACAAATATAAACAGAGATCTAAAATTAAACAGTCACCCTAAATATAAAAAATCACTAAATGTAAACAAAAACCTAAATGTAAACAGACCCATATGTATACAAAGACGTGAATGTAAAAAAAGACCCTAAATGTAAACAAAGACGTGAATGTATCAAAGCCCTAAATGTAAACAAATGCTATAAATGTAAACTTAGAACATAATGAAAAAAGATTATAAATGGAAACAAAGACTACAAATATAAACAAAATCTAAAAGTAAAAAATGACCCTAAATATAAAAAATATCTAAATATAAATAAACATCTAAATGTAAACAGACCCCATATGTAAACAAAGACGTGAAAGAAAACAAAGAATCTAAATGTAAACAAAGATGTGAATATATCGAAGAGCTAAATGTAAACAAAGGCTATAAATATAAGCAAAGACAACAAATATAAACAAAGATCTAAATGTTAACAATGACCCTAAATATAAAAAATCCCTAAATATAAACACAGGCATTAAATGTAAACAGAGACTCTAAATGTAAACAACAGGTCTAAATGTAAACAATTACCTAAATGTATGATATTCCATTTGTAAACAAAGACCGAAATGTAAAATACCACTTATGTAAGCAAAAACCCTAAATTTAAACAAAGACGTGAATGTAAACAAACACCTAAATGTAAACAAAGGCTATAAATGTAAACAAAGATCTTAAATGTAAACAAAGACTACAATTAAAGAGAGATCAAAAGAAAACAAACACCTTTTATAAAAACATACTTTAAATGTAAACAGACACCATATATAAACAAAGACGTGAATGTAAACAAAGACCCTTAATGTAAACAAAGACATGAATGTAAAGAATGACATAAATGTTAACAAAGGATATAAATATATAATGTAAACAAAGAACAGAAATAAACATAGAACCTAATGAAAAAGATTATAAATGTAAACAAAGATCTAAAAGTAAACAATGAAACTAAATTTAAAAATGCCCAAATGTAAACAAAGACCTAAATTTAAACAGATCACATATATAAACAAAGACGCGAATGTAAACAACCTAAATGTAATTAAAGACGTGAATGTAAAATATGACATAAATGTAAACAAAGGCTATAAATGCAAACATAGAACATAATAAAAATTAAACAATAACCCTAAATATAAAAAATCACTAAATGTAAACAAAAACCTAAATGTAAACAGACCCCATATGTAAGCAAAGACCCTAAATGTAAACAAAGACGTGAATGTAAACAAAGATCTAAATGCAAACAAAGTCTATAAAAGTAAACAAAGAACATAAATGGAAACAAAGACTACAATAATAAACAGAATACAAATAGAGAAGAAAGACCTTAAATAAAAACAGGTATTAAATGTAAACAGACCCCATATGAAAACAGACGTGAATTTAAACAAAGACACTAAATGTAAAAAAAGACGTGAATATAAACAATGACAGAAATGTTAACAAAGGCTATAAATGTATACAAAGAACATAATTAAACAAGGAACCTAATGAAAAAAGATTATAAATGTAAACAATGATCTAAAAGTAAACAATGAACCTAAATTTAAAAATGCCTAAATGTAAACAAAGACCGAAATGTAAACTGACCCCATATGTAAACAAAGACGTGAATGTATCGAAGACCTAATTATAAACAAAGACTACAAATATAAACAAAGATATAAAAGTTAACAATGACCCTAAATATAAAAGATCCCTGAATGTATACACAGGCATGAAATGTAAACAGACACTAAATGTAAACAATGACCTTAATGGAATATACCCCATATGTAAACAAAGACCCTAAATGTAAACAAAGACGTGAATGTAAACAAAGAACTTAAATGTAAACAAATACTTGAATGTAAACAATGACATAAATGTAAACAAAGGCTATAAATGTAAACAAAGAACATAATTAAACATAGAATTTAATGAAAAAGATTATAAATGTAAACAAAGATCTAAAAGTAAACAATGACCCAAAATTTAAAAATGCCTAAATGTAAACAAAGACCTAAATGTAAACTGACCCCATATGTAAACGAAGACGTGAATGTAAACAAAGACTACAAATATAAACAAAGATATAAAAGTTAACAATGAGCCTAAATATAAAAGATACCTGAATGTATACACAGGCATGAAATTCAAACAGAAACTAAATGTAAACAAAGACTCAAAACGTAAACAAAGACTTAAATGTAAACAAAGTCTATATATGTAAAACACGAACTTAAATTTAAACAAAGCCTACAATAATAAACAGAGATAAAAAAAAAAGAAACAACTTAAATAAAAACAGACATTAAATGTAAAAAGATCACATATGGAAACAAAGACGTGAATGTAAACAACGTAAATGTAAACAAAGACTTGAATGTAAACAATGACATAAATGTAAACAAAGGCTATAAATGTAAACATAGAACATAATGAAAATTAAACAATCACCCTAAATATAAAAAATCAATAAATGTAAACAAAAACCTAAATTTAAACAGACCCCATATGTAAACAAAGACATGAATGTAAAAAAAGATCCTAAATGTAAACAAAGTCGTGAATGTGAACAAAGATCTAAATGGAAACAAAGACTATAAATGGAAACAAAGAACCTAAATGGAAACAAAGACTACAATAATAAACAGTGATCTATAAGAAAAGAAAGACCTGAAATAAAAAGAAGCTTTAAATGTAAGTTCCCATATGGAAAAAAAGACGTGAATGTAAACAAAATCGTGAATGTAAACAAAGACCTAATTGTAAACAAAGGCTATAAATGTAAACAAAGAACTTAAATGTAAACAAAGACGTGAATGTAAACAATGACATAAATGTAAACAAAGGCTATAAATGTAAACAAAGGACATAATTAAACATAGAATTTAATAAAAAAGATTATAAATGTAAACAAAGATCTAAAAGTAAACAATGACCCTAAATTTAAAAATGCCAAAAATGTAAACAAAGTCCTAAATGTAAACTGACCCCATATGTAAACGAAGACGTGAATGTAAACAAAGACTACAAATATAAACAAAGATATAAATGTTAACAATGAGCCTAAATATAAAAGGTCCCTGGATGTTTACACAGGCATGAAATGTAAACAGAGACTAAATGTAAACAAAGACTTAAATGTAAACAAAGTCTCTAAATGTAAACAACGAACTTAAATGTAAACAACAACTACAATAATAAACAGAGATAAAAAAAGAAACACCTTAAATAAAAACAGACTTTAAATGTAAAAAGATCACATATGGAAACAAAGACGTGAATGTAAACAACCTAAATGTAAACAATGACGTGAATGTAAACAATGATATAAATGTAAACAAAGGCTATAAATGTAAACATAGAACAAAATGAAAATTAAACAATCACCCTAAATATAAAAAATCAAAACATGTAAACAAAAACCTAAATGTAAACAGACCCAATATGTAAACAAAGACATGAATGTAAATAAAGATCCTAAATGTAAACAAAGACGTGAATGTAAACAAAGACTCGTATCGAAGACCTAAATAAAAACAAAGGCTATAAATATAAACAATGATCTAAAAGATAACAATGAACCTAAATATAAAAAATCCCTAAATATATACACAGGCATGAAATGTAAACAGACTCTAAATGTAAACAAAGACTAAATGGAAAATACCCCATATGTAAACAAAGATCCTAAATGTAAACAATAACATAAATGTAAAAAAAGGCTATAAATGTAAACAAAGAACATAATTAAACATAGAATTTAATGAAAAAGATTATAAATGTAAACAAAGATGTAAAAGTAAACAATGACCCTAAATTTAAAAAATGCCTAAATGTAAACAAAGACCTAAATGTAAACTGACGCCATATGTAAACGTAGACGTGAATGTAAACAAAGACTACAAATATAAACAAAGATATAAAAGTTAACAATGAGCCTAAATATAAAAGATCCCTGAATGTATACACAGGCATGAAATGTAAACAGAGACTAAATGTAAACAAAGACTCTACATGTAAACAAAATCTATAAATGTAAACAACGAACTTAAATGTAAACAAAGACTACAATAATAAACAGAGATAAAAAAAAAGAAACACCTTAAATAAAAACAGACTTTAAATGTAAAAAGATCACATATGGAAACAAAGACGTGAGTGTAAACAAACTAAATGTAAACAAAGGCGTGAATGTAAACAATGACATAAATGTAAACAAAGGCTATAAATGTAAACATAGAACATAATGAAAATTAAACAATCACCCTAAATATAAAAAATCAATAAATGTAAACAAAAACCTAAATGTAAACAGACGCCATTTGTAAACAAAGACATGAACGTAAAAAAAGATCCTAAATGTTAATAAAGACGGGAATGTAAACAAAAACTCAAATCGAAGACCTAAATGTAAACAAATGCTATAAATGTAAAGAAAGACTATAAATATAAACAATGATCTAAAAGCTAACAATGACCCTAAATATAAAAAATCCCTAAATATATACACAGGCATGAAATGTAAACAGACTCTAAATGTAAACAAAGACCTAAATGGAAAATACTCCATATGTAAACAAAGACCCTAAATGTAAACAAAGGCGTGAATGTAAACAATAATCTAAATGTAAACAAAGCCGTGATGGTAAGCA
This sequence comes from Salticus scenicus, assembly GCA_963930645.1. Classification (NCBI taxonomy): domain Eukaryota; kingdom Metazoa; phylum Arthropoda; class Arachnida; order Araneae; family Salticidae; genus Salticus; species Salticus scenicus. The sequence continues at coordinate 142,156 of CAWVNO010001140.1, read as the reverse complement.
AAGACTCTAAATATAAACAGAGACGTGTATGCATCGAAGACCTAAATGTAAAGAAAGGCAATAACTGTAAACGAAAACTACAAATATAAACAATAATCTAAAAGTTAACAATGGCCCTAAATATAAAAAATCCCTAAATATATACACAGGCATGAAATGTAAACTGACTCTAAATGTAAACAAAGACCTAAATGTAAAATACCCCATATGTAAACAAAGACCCTAAATGTAAACAAAGACGTAAATGTAAACAAAGGCTATAAATGGAAACAAAGAACCTAAATGGAAACAAAGACGTAAATGTAAACAAAGATCTAAATGTAAAGAAAGGCTATAAATGGAAACAAAGACTACAATAATAAACAGAGATCTAAAAGAAAAGAAAGACCTGAAATAAAAGAAATTTTTAAATGTAAACAGATCCCATATGTAAAAAAAGACGTGAATGTAAACAAAGGCGTGAATATAAACAAAGACCTAATTGTAAACAAAGGCTATAAATGTAAACAAATAACCTAATAAAACAAAGAACATAATGAAAAAAAGATTATAATTGTAAACAAAGACTACAAATATAAACAGAGATCTAAAATTAAACAGTCACCCTAAATATAAAAAATCACTAAATGTAAACAAAAACCTAAATGTAAACAGACCCCATATGTATACAAAGACATAAATGTAAAGAAAGACCCTAAATGTAAACAAAGACGTGAATGTATCAAAGCCCTAAATGTAATCAAATGCTATAAATGTAAACATAGAACATAATGAAAAAAGATTATAAATGGAAACAAAGACTACAAATACAAACAAAATCTAAAAGTAAAAAATGACCCTAAATATAAAAAATATCTAAATATAAATAAACATCTAAATGTAAACAGACCCCATATGTAAACAAAGACGTGAAAGAAAACAAAGAATATAAATGTAAACAAAGATGTGAATATATCGAAGAGCTAAATGTAAACAAAGGCTATAAATATAAGCAAAGACAACAAATATAAACAAAGATCTAAATGTTAACAATGACCCTAAATATAAAAAATCCCTAAATATATACACAGGCATTAAATGTAAACAGAGACTCTAAATGTAAACAACAGGTCTAAATGTAAACAATTACCTAAATGTAAGATACCCCATTTGTAAACAAAGACCGAAATGTAAAATACCCCTTATGTAAGCAAAAACCCTAAATGTAAACAAAGACGTGAATGTAAACAAACACCTAAATGTAAACAAAGGCTATAAATGTAAACAAAGATCTTAAATTTAAACAAAGACTACAATTAAAGAGAGATCAAAAGAAAACAAACACCTTATATAAAAACATACTTTAAATGTAAACAGACACCATATATAAACAAAGACGTGAATGTAAACAAAGACCCTTAATGTAAACAAAGACATGAATGTAAAGAATGACATAAATGTTAACAAAGGATATAAATATATAATGTAAACAAAGAACAGAAATAAACATAGAACCTAATGAAAAAGATTATAAATGTAAACAAAGAAACTAAATTTAAAAATGCCCAAATGTAAACAAAGACCTAAATTTAAACAGATCACATATATAAACAAAGACGCGAATGTAAACAACCTAAATGTAAACAAAGACGTGAATGTAAAATATGACATAAATGTAAACAAAGGCTATAAATGTAAACATAGAACATAATAAAAATTAAACAATAACCCTAAATATAAAAAATCACTAAATGTAAACAAAAACCTAAATGTAAACAGACCCCATATGTAAGCAAAGACCCTAAATGTAAACAAAGACGTGAATGTAAACAAAGATCTAAATGCAAACAAAGTCTATAAAGTAAACAAAGAATATAAATGGAAACAAAGACTACAATAATAAACAGAAATCAAATAGAGAAGAAAGACCTTAAATAAAAACAGATATTAAATGTAAACAGACCCCATATGAAAACAGACGTGAATCTAAACAAAGACACTAAATGTAAAAAAAGACGTGAATGTAAACAATGACAGAAATGTTAACAAAGGCTATAAATGTATACAAAGAACATAATTAAACAAGGAACCTAATGAAAAAAGATTATAAATGTAAACAATGATCTAAAAGTAAACAATGAACCTAAATTTAAAAATGCCTAAATGTAAACAAAGACCTAAATGTAAACTGACCCCATATATAAACAAAGACGTGAATGTATCGAAGACCTAAATATAAACAAAGACTACAAATATAAACAAAGATATAAAAGTTAACAATGACCCTAAATATAAAAGATCCCTGAATGTATACACAGGCATGAAATGTAAACAGACTCTAAATGTAAACAATGACCTAAATGGAATATACCCCATATGTAAACAAAGACCCTAAATGTAAACAAAGACGTGAATGTAAACAAATACCCTTAATGTAAACAAAGACGTGAATGTAAAGAATGACATAAATGTTAACAAAGGCTATAAATGTAAACAAAGAACATAATTAAACATAGAATTTAAAGAAAAAGATTATAAATGTAAACAAAGATCTAAAAGTAAACAATGACCCAAAATTTAAAAATGCCTAAATGTAAACAAAGACCTAAATGTAAACTGACCCCATATGTAAACGAAGACGTGAATGTAAACAAAGACTACAAATATAAACAAAGATATAAAAGTTAACTATCAGCCTAAATATAAAAGATCCCTGAATGTATGCACAGGCATGAAATGTAAACAGAGACTAAATGTAAACAAATAATCTAAATGTAAACAAAGACTTAAATGTAAACAAAGCCTATAAATGTAAACAACGAACTTAAATGCAAACAAAGACTACAATAATATACAGAGATAATAAAAAAAGAAACACCTTAAATTAAAATAGACTTTAAATGTAAAAAGATCACATATGGAAACAAAGACGTGAATGTAGAGAATGACATAAATGTAAATAAAGGCTATAAATGTAAACATAGAACATAATGAAAATTAAACAATCACCCTAAATATAAAAAATCAATAAATGTAAACAAAAACCTAAATGTACACAGACCCCATATGTAAACAAAGACATGAATGTAAAAAAAGATCTTAAATGTAAACAAAGACGTGAATGTAAATAACCTGAATGTAAACAAAGACGTGAATGTAAACAATGACTTAAATGTAAACAATCACCCTAAATATAAAAAATCACTAAATGTAAACAAAAATCACTAAATGTAAACATGAATGTAAAAAAAGTACCTAAATGTAAACAAAGACGTGAATGTAAACAAAGACTACCAATATAAACAAACATCTAAAAGTTAACAATAAACTAAATATAAAAAATCCCTAAATCTGTAACACAAGCATGAAATGTAAACAGAAACTCTAAATGTAAACAAAGACCTAAATGTAAAATACTCCCTATGTAAACAAAGACCGAAATTTAAACAAGTGTATAATAACCCATATTTAGGCAAAAACCCTAAATGTAAACAAAGGATATAAATGTAAACAAAGAACTTAAATGTAAACAAATGTACAACAAATCTATAAGAAAAGAAAGACCTTAAATAAAAGCATATTTTAAATGTAAACTGACCCCATATGTAAACGAAGACGTTAATGTAAAAAAAGACTCTAAATGTAAACAAAGGCGGAATGTATCGAAGACCCAAATGTAAACAAAGGCAAAAAAATCACTAAATGTAAACAAAACCTAAATGTAAACAGATCACACATGTAAACAAAGGCGTGAATGGAAACAACCTAAATATAAACAAAGACGTGTATGTAAACAATGACATAAATGTAAACAAAGGATATAAATGTAATCATAGAACATAATAAAAATTAAACAATAACCCTAAATATAAAAAATGAATAAATGTAAACAAAAACCTAAATGTAAACAGACCCCATATGTAAACAAAGACCCTAAATGTAAACAAAGACGTGAATGTGAACAAAGATCTAAATGTAAACAAAGACTATAAATGGAAACAAAGAACCTAAATGGAAACAAAGACTACAATAATAAACAGAGATCTATAAGAAAAGAAAGACCTGAACGTATACACAGGCATGAAATTCAAACAGAGACTAAATGTAAACAAAGACTCTAAACGTAAACAGACTTAAATGTAAACAAAGTCTATAAATGTAAAACACGAACTTAAATTTAAACAAAGCCTACAATAATAAACAGAGATAAAAAAAAAGAAACAACTTAAATAAAAACAGACATTAAATGTAAAAAGATCACATATGGAAACAAAGACGTGAATGTAAACAACGTAAATAAAAACAAAGACTTGAATGTAAACAATGACATAAATATAAACAAAGGCTATAAATGTATACATAGAACATAATGAAAATTAAACAATCACCCTAAATATAAAAAATCAATAAATGTAAACAAAAACCTAAATGTAAACAGACCCCATATGTAAACAAAGACATGAATGTAAAAAAAGATCCTAAATGTAAACAAAGACGTGAATGTGAGCAAAGATCTAAATGGAAACAAAGACTATAAATGGAAACAAAGAACCTAAATGGAAACAAAGACTACAATAATAAACAGTGATCTATAAGAAAAGAAAGACCTGAAATAAAAAGAAGCTTTAAATGTAAGTCCCCATATGGAAAAAAAGACGTGAATGTAAACAAAGTCGTGAATGTAAACAAAGACCTAATTGTAAACAAAGGCTATAAATGTAAACAAAGAACTTAAATGTAAACAAAGACGTGAATGTAAACAATGACATAAATGTAAACAATGGCTATAAATGTAAACAAAGGACATAATTAAACATAGAATTTAATGAAAAAGATTATAAATGAAAACAAAGATCTGAAAGTAAACAATGATCCTAAATTTAAAAATGCCTAAATGTAAACAAAGACCTAAAAATGTAAACTGACCCCATATGTAAACGAAGACGTGAATGTAAACAAAGACTACAAATATAAACAAAGATATAAAAGTTAAAAATCAGCCTAAATATAAAAGATACCTGAATGTATACACAGGCATGAAATTCAAACAGAGACTAAATGTAAACAAAGACTCTAAACGTAAACAGACTTAAATGTAAACAAAGTCTATAAATGTAAAACACGAACTTAAATTTAAACAAAGTCTACAATAATAAACAGAGATAAAAAAGAAACAACTTAAATAAAAACAGACATTAAATGTAAAAAGATCACATATGGAAACAAAGATGTGAATGTAAACAACGTAAATGTAAACAAAGACTTGAATGTAAACAATGACATAAATATAAACAAAGGCTATAAATGTAAACATAGAACATAATGAAAATTAAACAACCACCCTAAATATAAAAAATCAATAAATGTAAACAAAAACCTAAATGTAAACAAACCCCATATGTAAACAAAGACATGAATGTAAAAAAAGATCCTAAATGTAAACAAAGACGTGAATGGGAACAAAGATCTAAATGGAAACAAAGACTATAAATGGAAACAAAGAACCTAAATGGAAACAAAGACTACAATAATAAACAGTGATCTATAAGAAAAGAAAGACCTGAAATAAAAAGAAGCTTTAAATGTAAGTCCCCATATGGAAAAAAAGACGCGAATGTAAACAAAGTCGTGAATGTAAACAAAGACCTAATTGTAAACAAAGGCTATAAATGTAAACAAAGAACTTAAATGTAAACAAAGACGTGAATGTAATCAATGACATAAATGTAAACAAAGGCTATAAATGTAAACAAAGGACATAATTAAACATAGAATTTAATGAAAAAGATTATAAATGTAAACAAAGATCTAAAAGTAAACAATTACCCTAAATTTAAAAAAGCCAAAAATGTAAACAAAGTCCTAAATGTAAACTGACCCCATATGTAAACGAAGACGTGAATGTAAACAAAGACTACAAATATAAACAAAGATATAAAAGTTAACAATGAGCCTAAATATAAAAGGTCCCTGAATGTTTACACAGGCATGAAATGTAAACAGAGACTAAATGTAAACATAGACTTAAATGAAACAAAGTCTATAAATGTAAACAACGAACTTAAATGTAAACAAAAACTACAATAATAAACAGAGATAAAAAAAAGAAACACCTTAAATAAAAACAGACTTTAAATGTAAAAAGATCACATATGGAAACAAAGACGTGAATGTAAACAACCTAAATGTAAACAAAGACGTGAATGTAGAGAATGACATAAATGTAAATAAAGGCTATTAATGTAAACATAGAACATAATGAAAATTAAACAATCACCCTAAATATAAAAAATCAATAAATGTAAACAAAAACCTAAATGTACACAGACCCCATATGTAAACAAAGACATGAATGTAAAAAAAGATCTTAAATGTAAACAAAGACGTGAATGTAAATAACCTGAATGTAAACAAAGACGTGAATGTAAACAATGACTTAAATGTAAACAATCACCCTAAATATAAAAAATCACTAAATGTAAACAAAAATCACTAAATGTAAACATGAATGTAAAAAAAGTACCTAAATGTAAACAAAGACGTGAATGTAAACAAAGACTACCAATATAAACAAACATCTAAAAGTTAACAATAAACTAAATATAAAAAATCCCTAAATCTGTAACACAAGCATGAAATGTAAACAGAAACTCTAAATGTAAACAAAGACCTAAATGTAAAATACTCCCTATGTAAACAAAGACCGAAATTTAAACAAGTGTATAATAACCCATATTTAGGCAAAAACCCTAAATGTAAACAAAGGATATAAATGTAAACAAAGAACTTAAATGTAAACAAATGTACAACAAATCTATAAGAAAAGAAAGACCTTAAATAAAAGCATATTTTAAATGTAAACTGACCCCATATGTAAACGAAGACGTTAATGTAAAAAAAGACTCTAAGTGTAAACAAAGGCGGAATGTATCGAAGACCCAAATGTAAACAAAGGCAAAAAAATCACTAAATGTAAACAAAACCTAAATGTAAACAGATCACACATGTAAACAAAGGCGTGAATGGAAACAACCTAAATATAAACAAAGACGTGTATGTAAACAATGACATAAATGTAAACAAAGGATATAAATGTAATCATAGAACATAATAAAAATTAAACAATAACCCTAAATATAAAAAATGAATAAATGTAAACAAAAACCTAAATGTAAACAGACCCCATATGTAAACAAAGACCCTAAATGTAAACAAAGACGTGAATGTGAACAAAGATCTAAATGTAAACAAAGACTATAAATGGAAACAAAGAACCTAAATGGAAACAAAGACTACAATAATAAACAGAGATCTATAAGAAAAGAAAGACCTGAACGTATACACAGGCATGAAATTCAAACAGAGACTAAATGTAAACAAAGACTCTAAACGTAAACAGACTTAAATGTAAACAAAGTCTATAAATGTAAAACACGAACTTAAATTTAAACAAAGCCTACAATAATAAACAGAGATAAAAAAAAAAGAAACAACTTAAATAAAAACAGACATTAAATGTAAAAAGATCACATATGGAAACAAAGACGTGAATGTAAACAACGTAAATAAAAACAAAGACTTGAATGTAAACAATGACATAAATATAAACAAAGGCTATAAATGTAAACATAGAACATAATGAAAATTAAACAATCACCCTAAATATAAAAAATCAATAAATGTAAACAAAAACCTAAATGTAAACAGACCCCATATGTAAACAAAGACATGAATGTAAAAAAAGATCCTAAATGTAAACAAAGACGTGAATGTGAACAAAGATCTAAATGGAAACAAAGACTATAAATGGAAACAAAGAACCTAAATGGAAACAAAGACTACAATAATAAACAGTGATCTATAAGAAAAGAAAGACCTGAAATAAAAAGAAGCTTTAAATGTAAGTCCCCATATGGAAAAAAAGACGTGAATGTAAACAAAGTCGTGAATGTAAACAAAGACCTAATTGTAAACAAAGGCTATAAATGTAAACAAAGAACTTAAATGTAAACAAAGACGTGAATGTAAACAATGACATAAATGTAAACAATAGCTATAAATGTAAACAAAGGACATAATTAAACATAGAATTTAATGAAAAAGATTATAAATGAAAACAAAGATCTGAAAGTAAACAATGATCCTAAATTTAAAAATGCCTAAATGTAAACAAAGACCTAAAAATGTAAACTGACCCCATATGTAAACGAAGACGTGAATGTAAACAAAGACTACAAATATAAACAAAGATATAAAAGTTAACAATCAGCCTAAATATAAAAGATACCTGAATGTATACACAGGCATGAAATTCAAACAGAGACTAAATGTAAACAAAGACTCTAAACGTAAACAGACTTAAATGTAAACAAAGTCTATAAATGTAAAACACGAACTTAAATTTAAACAAAGTCTACAATAATAAACAGAGATAAAAAAGAAACAACTTAAATAAAAACAGACATTAAATGTAAAAAGATCACATATGGAAACAAAGATGTGAATGTAAACAACGTAAATGTAAACAAAGACTTGAATGTAAACAATGACATAAATATAAACAAAGGCTATAAATGTAAACATAGAACATAATGAAAATTAAACAACCACCCTAAATATAAAAAATCAATAAATGTAAACAAAAACCTAAATGTAAACAGACCCCATATGTAAACAAAGACATGAATGTAAAAAAAGATCCTAAATGTAAACAAAGACGTGAATGGGAACAAAGATCTAAATGGAAACAAAGACTATAAATGGAAACAAAGAACCTAAATGGAAACAAAGACTACAATAATAAACAGTGATCTATAAGAAAAGAAAGACCTGAAATAAAAAGAAGCTTTAAATGTAAGTCCCCATATGGAAAAAAAGACGTGAATGTAAACAAAGTCGTGAATGTAAACAAAGACCTAATTGTAAACAAAGGCTATAAATGTAAACAAAGAACTTAAATGTAAACAAAGACGTGAATGTAATCAATGACATAAATGTAAACAAAGGATATAAATGTAAACAAAGGACATAATTAAACATAGAATTTAATGAAAAAGATTATAAATGTAAACAAAGATCTAAAAGTAAACAATGGGGAAGTTGCACACGGAAGGAAAAACAATTTCTTTTAATTGTAATCGATAAAATCAATCTTGGGAATCCGAAAAATCCAATTAAAATCGTAAAATTATTTCAAAATAACATTTAATTAACGTTTTAAAATCGCTAAAAACCAAAACAAAACCACGTGATCCGAAAACGCTCCGTGAGGGGATTGACGTCACAGTACACGAAGTGTGAATGTTTACACTCTTTTACCGCTTGCTTTTCTTTTTGTTCGCTCTATTCTAATCTGTATTTTATAGTTTATTCTTAAAATTTTTACCTTTTGTAAGTAATAAATTAAACCTTCCATAACTATACTATATCTTATATATATATATTTTTATTTGTATAATGTCGATTTTGGATTTGTAAAAGAGCAATCGGATAATGTTCCGAAAATAGATGCTCTTTCCATATTTTCATTTTTGAGAAGAAACCTCGATTTTATTAGCGCATAAATATAAGAGTAGCTAAAGCTAAACGATCTAGATTTGTTCTGTATTCATATTTTGAAAATTATAAACGTCTTCATAATAGAGTTTTAGCATTGCTTTAATATATTAGTAGTATTTTTTTACATTTCTCTAATGTTTTAGATGCTTGTATGTGAGAATATTTCTTTTTTCATAATGTATGCTTAAATATTTAATTATAATTAAAATATTCATTAAAATTTCATAGTACATAAAAATATATTTTACTGATTATTTATTTTATTATTATTTCTTTTTTAACCAGAATTTTTTAATTATGTTATTTTATAAATTATATATGATTATTTTATAGAGCAGTCATTAATTATGTATTTAATATTTACTTCATGTTTTTGCAACGAAAAAAAAATGTTATTTTCAAATTGCATTATTTATTTATTATTTTTATTTTATTTTATTTTAAAAAAATTACTTTTTATAATTTTTTAAGTAATTTATATATATATATATTTCAATTTTATCCATTTATTTTTTCATTTAATTTTCTTAAATTTATTTGAATTATATTGTTCTACGTTGTTTACATTAGCAACGGCTGTTACACAACTATTTATTTATTTAATTAATTCATTTCAAAAGGAAAATATAATTAAATGTTTTTATCGGGAAAATGTTAATATCGCATAAAGGATTAGTCGTATTAAAATTTAAATTTAATAAAAACTTATTTATTATTTATTTAATGCCTTTGAAAGGAAAATCTTTTGTTATTTATTTATTTATTGTACTAATCGAAATGAAATTTTAATATAGCAGAAAAAGTGATTGCAATAAAGTACATGGTGCCAAAATTAAAGTATATTTAATAGATGCTGAGATACAGCTATCCTTAAAATCTTAGTTTTTGAATAATAGCAGCTTTCGCCTCCTGATATATACACAAATTGAAGTGCCCACGAAAGACATTGCTGCGGGCAATAAGAACCCAGATCCAAAAAAGCAGGGTATACTGGAGGGAAAGAAGTTGCCGCAGGCTGCGAATAACCAAAACGATGTTAAGAGCGATTTCAATGAATTTATTTTTTAATTATCTATTTATTTATTTTTTGTTTATAGAATGATATAAAAGAAATAAAAGTTTTTTTTTTTTTTTTTAATTAAATTTAGCGACCAGCGAAGCAGGCGAAGACCGTCAGTTATAGTATATGCAAGGGTTGTTCCAGGTTTACTTTTGGGGCACATTTTTGTAAAAAACATTTTTTTTTTTTTTTTTTTTTCTTTTTTGTGAAAAACAAAATAATTTTGTGAAAATTTATTTCTTTTTGTGATAAAAAGAATTATCACACGAAATCTTTCACTTAAGAAGTTACTCTATCTAATGTTCATTATCAAGTTAACAGCATATTACTGAGCCAAGTATACACACTCATTAAAAATAATATTGTTAACGTGGAAAACTTTTACAAAATCATCATCTTTTTAAAAATAAATCTTGAGAAAGGCCTGTTGTTATGAATCTGAATTTTGTGAAGAGTTCCATTTTATGGATTTGTATTTTCTAAAGGGGCCCATTTTAGATATTTGGATTTTGTGAAGGGGAAGCAAATGGGTCCCAGTTTTTACCTGGATCGACCCCTGATATATTCTAAACATATTTGGATTTTACATTAAGGCTTCATTGATAAATGAATTTAATATATATATATATATATATATATATATACACTGGTGGACAATTGCTAAGGACGGATGACAATAGCTTAGTTATTGTCATCCGTCCTTAGCAATTGTCCACCAGTGTATATATTGCGTTTGATTGCTGAAATTTACTGCAAATTTTTAATTAATTATTTAATACCATTCATATTTATAACTAGATCATGTATAACTTATAAGGTATTATTACATTTAACATATATTTCATGTGTTTATTTTATTTTAAAGTACTTTATATCTTTCCTATTGCTAAATGTTGTTATTATTATTACTTTCTATTTCTATTAATCTTTTCTTTCTATTTTTAAATTTTTCCAAATAAAAAAGTAATTACATTATAAAAATAACTAAACGCGTTTCTATATATATATACAATTATAAATAATATTAATATTTTTGTACGAAGACCTTCTTTTAATTTTATTTATTTATTTAGAATGATAAGCGCATGTAATTTTCCTTAAATACTTTTCAATTTCTAAAACTGCATCACTATAATGTTTTTAATTATTCACAATCTTCAGCTGCTATTTTAATAGAAATATTGTTAAGTTATAATATTGAAATGTATTAAAAAAGTTATATATATATATATATATATATACAGATATACTGGCATCTCATAATTATAAAAGTAATCTAATTTAGGTTAATTTAGCATAAACTATCCTAGATTATTTAAGCAATGAAAATATGCATATTATTCGGTTAAATATTATTACTCAATCCCAATATTTTATTTCTGTACTCAGTCTATAATAATAAAAAAATAATAATAAATCTATAAAACATAATAAGATGAAACAAAACAAGTATTTAAAAGATAGATCTTTGGCATAGCATATTAAAAACATTCTTTAAGAAAATTCTATTGATCAACTATTATTTCGATTATAGTTTAATTTGGATTAATAACAGCAGGCGAGTACAAAAAAATATCATTGAAACTTGGTGTTATTTATAGAATGAAGTGATGTTTAATGAGTTCAAATAGTTTTAATATTTTTTTTTAAAGAAAGAATACAAAATTTCGCTGAATGCACGATTTTTCTTTACAATACAAGAGGGAGAAATTCAGCCGGCAGTTCATTTCATGGATAGTGACGTCACGATAGGTTTTATCATGTGACGCAGCGTTTTCCCGCCAACATGAGAACTACGTCTTTTAAAGTTAATTTATTAGAGCATCCGGTTTTCAAATATGCATAAAAATGGTATCAAAATGTTTGTATTTTCATGCTCTATCATTTACAAGTCAAAATGAAAAATGTGCAATTTCCCCATTACCCTAAATTTAAAAAAGCCAAAAATGTAAACAAAGTCCTAAATGTAAACTGACCCCATATGTAAACGAAGACGTGAATGTAAACAAAGACTACAAATATAAACAAAGATATAAAAGTTAACAATGAGCCTAAATATAAAAGGTCCCTGAATGTTTACACAGGCATGAAATGTAAACAGAGACTAAATGTAAACAAAGACTTAAATGAAACAAAGTCTATAAATGTAAACAACGAACTTAAATGTAAACAAAAACTACAATAATAAACAGAGATAAAAAAAAGAAACACCTTAAATAAAAACAGACTTTAAATGTAAAAAGATCACATATGGAAACAAAGACGTGAATGTAAACAACCTAAATGTAAACAAAGACGTGAATGTAAACAATGATATAAATGTAAACAAATGCTATAAATGTAAACATAGAACATAATGAAAATTAAACAATCACCCTAAATATAAAAAATCAATACATGTAAACAAAAACCTAAATGTAAACAGACCCCATATGTAAACAAAGACATGAATGTAAATAAAGACCCTAAATGTAAACAAAGACGTGAATGTAAACAAAGACTCGTATCGAAGACCTAAATAAAAACAAAGGCTATAAATATAAACAATGATCTAAAAGATAACAATGAACCTAAATATAAAAAATCCCTAAACATATACACAGGCATGAAATGTAAACAGACTCTAAATGTAAACAAAGACCTAAATGGAAAATACCCCATATGTAAACAAAGACCCTAAATGTAAACAATGACATAAATGTAAAAAAAGGCTATAAATGTAAACAAAGAACATAATTAAACATAGAATTTAATGAAAAAGATTATAAATGTAAACAAAGATGTAAAAGTAAACAATGACCCTAAATTAAAAAAATGCCTAAATGTAAAGAAAGACCTAAATGTAAAACACTCCCTATGTAAACAAAGACCGAAATTTAAACAAGTGTATAATAACCCATATTTAAGCAAAAACCCTAAATGTAAACAAAGACATGAATGTAAACAAAGGATATAAATGTAAACAAAGAACTTAAATGTAAACAAATGTACAACAAATCTATAAGAAAAGAAAGACCTTAAATAAAAGCATATTTTAAATGTAAATTGACCCCATATGTAAACGAAGACGTTAATGTAAACAAAGACTCTAAATGTAAACAAAGGCGTGAATGTATCGAAGACCCAAATGTAAACAAAGGCAAAAAAATCACTAAATGTAAACAAAAACCTAAATGTAAACAGATCACACATGTAAACAAAGGCGTGAATGTAAACAACCTAAATATAAACAAAGACGTGTATGTAAACAATGACATAAATGTAAACAAAGGATATAAATGTAAACATAGAACATAATAAAAATTAAACAATAACCCTAAATATAAAAAATCAATAAATGTAAACAAAAACCCAAATGTAAACAGACCCCATATGTAAACAAAGACCCTAAATGTAAACAAAGACGTGAATGTGAACAAAGATCTAAATGTAAACAAAGACTATAAATTTAAACAAAGAACCTAAATGGAAACAAAGACTACAATAATAAACAGAGATCTATAAGAAAAGAAAGACCTGAAATAAAAAGAAGCTTTAAATGTAAACAGTCCCCATAAGGAAAAAAAGACCCCTAACAGCACAGTTAGGCTTAACTTATCCACAGTACATCTTAAGGACGTTTCTGGGATGTCTTTTCATCCAGAAGACATCTTGAAGATATCCTGGGGAAGCGGTGTGCTGTCTGGGACGTGAATGTAAACAAAGTCGTGAATGTAAACAAAGACCCTAAATGTAAACAATGACATAAATGTAAAAAAAGGCTATAAATGTAAACAAAGAACATAATTAAACATAGAATTTAATGAAAAAGATTATAAATGTAAACAAAGATGTAAAAGTAAACAATGACCCTAAATTAAAAAAATGCCTAAATGTAAACAAAGACCTAAATGTAAACTGACACCATATGTAAACGTAGACGTGAATGTAAACAAAGACTACAAATATAAACAAAGATATAAAAGTTAACAATGAGCCTAAATATAAAAGATCCCTGAATGTATACACAGGCATGAATTGTAAACAGAGACTAAATGTAAACAAAGACTCTACATGTAAACAAAATCTATAAATGTAAACAACGAACTTAAATGTAAACAAAGACTACAATAATAAACACAGATGAAAAAAAAAGAAACACCTTAAATAAAAAAAGACTTTAAATGTAAAAAATCACATATGGAAACAAAGACGTGAGTGTAAACAACCTAATTGTAAACAAAGGCGTGAATGTAAACAATGACATAAATGTAAACAAAGGCTATAAATGTAAACATAGAACATAATGAAAATTAAACAATCACCCTAAATATAAAAAATCAATAAATGTAAACAAAAACCTAAATGTAAACAGACGCCATTTGTAAACAAAGATATGAACGTAAAAAAAGATCCTAAATGTTAATAAAGACGTGAATGTAAACAAAAACTCAAATCGAAGACCTAAATGTAAACAAATGCTATAAATGTAAAGAAAGACTATAAATATAAACAATGATCTAAAAGCTAACAATGACCCTAAATATAAAAAATCCCTAAATATATACACAGGCATGAAATGTAAACATACTCTAAATGTAAACAAAGACCTAAATGGAAAATACTCCATATGTAAACAAAGACCTAAATGGAAAATACTCCATATGTAAACAAACACCCTAAATGTAAACAAAGACGTGAATGTAAACAATAATCTAAATGTAAACAAAGCCATGATGGTAAACAAAGACTCTAAATATAAACAGAGACGTGTATGCATCGAAGACCTAAATGTAAAGAAAGGCAATAACTGTAAACAAAAACTACAAATATAAACAATAATCTAAAAGTTAACAATGGCCCTAAATATAAAAAATCCCTAAATATAGACACAGGCATGAAATGTAAACTGACTCTAAATGTAAACAAAGACCTAAATGTAAAATACCCCATATGTAAACAAAGACCCTAAATGTAAACAAAGACGTAAATGTAAACAAAGGCTATAAATGGAAACAAAGAACCTAAATTGAAACAAAGACGTGAATGTAAACAAAGATCTAAATGTAAAGAAAGGCTATAAATGGAAACAAAGACTACAATAATAAACAGAGATCTAAAAGAAAAGAAAGACCTGAAATAAAAGAAATTTTTAAATGTAAACAGATCCCATATGTAAAAAAAGACGTGAATGTAAACAAAGGCGTGAATATAAACAAAGACCTAATTGTAAACAAAGGCTATAAATGTAAACAAATAACCTAATAAAACAAAGAACATAATGAAAAAAAGATTATAATTGTAAACAAAGACTACAAATATAAACAGAGATCTAAAATTAAACAGTCACCCTAAATATAAAAAATCACTAAATGTAAACAAAAACCTAAATGTAAACAGACCCCATATGTATACAAAGACGTGAATGTAAAAAAAGACCCTAAATGTAAACAAAGACGTGAATGTATCAAAGCCCTAAATGTAAACAAATGCTATAAATGTAAACATAGAACATAATGAAAAAAGATTATAAATGGAAACAAAGACTACAAATATAAACAAAATCTAAAAGTAAAAAATGACCCTAAATATAAAAAATATCTAAATATAAATAAACATCTAAATGTAAACAGACCCCATATGTAAACAAAGACGTGAAAGAAAACAAAGAATCTAAATGTAAACAAATATGTGAATATATCGAAGAGCTAAATGTAAACAAAGGCTATAAATATAAGCAAAGACAACAAATATAAACAAAGATCTAAACGTTAACAATGACCCTAAATATAAAAAATCCCTAAATATAAACACAGGCATTAAATGTAAACAGAGACTCTAAATGTAAACAACAGGTCTAAATGTAAACAATTACCTAAATGTAAGATATCCCATTTGTAAACAAAGACCGAAATGTAAAATACCACTTATGTAAGCAAAAACCCTAAATTTAAACAAAGACGTGAATGTAAACAAACACCTAAATGTAAACAAAGGCTATAAATGTAAACAAAGATTACAATTAAAGAGAGATCAAAAGAAAACAAACACCTTTTATAAAAACATACTTTAAATGTAAACAGACACCATATATAAACAAAGACGTGAATGTAAACAAAGACCCTTAATATAAACAAAGACATGAATGTAAAGAATGACATAAATGTTAACAAAGGATATAAATATATAATGTAAACAAAGAACAGAAATAAACATAGAACCTAATGAAAAAGATTATAAATGTAAACAAAGATCTAAAAGTAAACAATGAAACTAAATTTAAAAATGCCCAAATGTAAACAAAGACGTGAATGTAAACAATGACTTAAATGTAAACAATCACCCTAAATATAAAAAATCACTAAATGTAAACAAAAATCACTAAATGTAAACATGAATGTAAAAAAAGTACCTAAATGTAAACAAAGACGTGAATGTAAACAAAGACTACCAATATAAACAAACATCTAAAAGTTAACAATAAACTAAATATAAAAAATCCCTAAATCTGTAACACAAGCATGAAATGTAAACAGAAACTCTAAATGTAAACAAAGACCTAAATGTAAAATACTCCCTATGTAAACAAAGACCGAAATTTAAACAAGTGTATAATAACCCATATTTAAGCAAAAACCCTAAATGTAAACAAAGGATATAAATGTAAACAAAGAACTTAAATGTAAACAAATGTACAACAAATCTATAAGAAAAGAAAGACCTTAAATAAAAGCATATTTTAAATGTAAACTGACCCCATATGTAAACGAAGACGTTAATGTAAAAAAAGACTCTAAATGTAAACAAAGGCGGAATGTATCGAAGACCCAAATGTAAACAAAGGCAAAAAAATCACTAAATGTAAACAAAACCTAAATGTAAACAGATCACACATGTAAACAAAGGCGTGAATGGAAACAACCTAAATATAAACAAAGACGTGTATGTAAACAATGACATAAATGTAAACAAAGGATATAAATGTAATCATAGAACATAATAAAAATTAAACAATAACCCTAAATATAAAAAATGAATAAATGTAAACAAAAACCTAAATGTAAACAGACCCCATATGTAAACAAAGACCCTAAATGTAAACAAAGACGTGAATGTGAACAAAGATCTAAATGTAAACAAAGACTATAAATGGAAACAAAGAACCTAAATGGAAACAAAGACTACAATAATAAACAGAGATCTATAAGAAAAGAAAGACCTGAAATAAAAAGAAGCTTTAAATGTAAACAGACCCCATAAGGAAAAAAAGACGTGAATGTAAACAAAGTCGTGAATGTAAACAAAGACCTAATTGTAAACAAAGGCTATAAATGTAAACAAAGAACTTAAATGTAAACAAAGTCGTGAATGTAAACAATGACATAAATGTAAACAAAGGCTATAAATGTAAACAAAGAACATAATTAAACATAGAATTTAATGAAAAAGATTATAAATTTAAACAAAGATCTGAAAATAAACAATGATCCTAAAATTTAAAAATGCCTAAATGTAAACAAAGACCTAAATGTAAACTGACCCCATATGTAAACGAAGACGTGAATGTAAACAAAGACTACAAATATAAACAAAGATATAAAAGTTAACAATCAGCCTAAATATAAAAAATACCTGAACGTATACACAGGCATGAAATTCAAAACGAGACTAAATGTAAACAAAGACTCTAAACGTAAACAGACTTAAATGTAAACAAAGTCTATAAATGTAAAACACAACCTTAAATTTAAACAAAGCCTACAATAATAAACAGAGATAAAAAAAAAGAAACAACTTAAATAAAAACAGACATTAAATGTAAAAAGATCACATATGGAAACAAAGACGTGAATGTAAACAACGTAAATAAAAACAAAGACTTGAATGTAAACAATGACATAAATATAAACAAAGGCTATAAATGTAAACATAGAACATAATGAAAATTAAACAATCACCCTAAATATAAAAAATCAATAAATGTAAACAAAAACCTAAATGTAAACAGACCCCATATGTAAACAAAGACATGAATGTAAAAAAAGATCCTAAATGTAAACAAAGACGTGAATGTGAACAAAGATCTAAATGGAAACAAAGACTATAAATGGAAACAAAGAACCTAAATGGAAACAAAGACTACAATAATAAACAGTGATCTATAAGAAAAGAAAGACCTGAAATAAAAAGAAGCTTTAAATGTAAGTCCCCATATGGAAAAAAAGACGTGAATGTAAACAAAGTCGTGAATGTAAACAAAGACCTAATTGTAAACAAAGGCTATAAATGTAAACAAAGAACTTAAATGTAAACAAAGACGTGAATGTAAACAATGACATAAATGTAAACAATGGCTATAAATGTAAACAAAGGACATAATTAAACATAGAATTTAATGAAAAAGATTATAAATGTAAACAAAGATCTGAAAGTAAACAATGATCCTAAATTTAAAAATGCCTAAATGTAAACAAAGACCTAAAAATGTAAACTGACCCCATATGTAAACGAAGACGTGAATGTAAACAAAGACTACAAATATAAACAAAGATATAAAAGTTAACAATCAGCCTAAATATAAAAGATACCTGAATGTATACACAGGCATGAAATTCAAACAGAGACTAAATGTAAACAAAGACTCTAAACGTAAACAGACTTAAATGTAAACAAAGTCTATAAATGTAAAACACGAACTTAAATTTAAACAAAGTCTACAATAATAAACAGAGATAAAAAAGAAACAACTTAAATAAAAACAGACATTAAATGTAAAAAGATCACATATGGAAACAAAGATGTGAATGTAAACAACGTAAATGTAAACAAAGACTTGAATGTAAACAATGACATAAATATAAACAAAGGCTATAAATGTAAACATAGAACATAATGAAAATTAAACAATCACCCTAAATATAAAAAATCAATAAATGTAAACAAAAACCTAAATGTAAACAGACCCCATATGTAAACAAAGACATGAATGTAAAAAAAGATCCTAAATGTAAACAAAGACGTGAATGTGAACAAAGATCTAAATGGAAACAAAGACTATAAATGGAAACAAAGAACCTAAATGGAAACAAAGACTACAATAATAAACAGTGATCTATAAGAAAAGAAAGACCTGAAATAAAAAGAAGCTTTAAATGTAAGTCCCCATATGGAAAAAAAGACGTGAATGTAAACAAAGTCGTGAATGTAAACAAAGACCTAATTGTAAACAAAGGCTATAAATGTAAACAAAGAACTTAAATGTAAACAAAGACGTGAATGTAAACAATGACATAAATGTAAACAATGGCTATAAATGTAAACAAAGGACATAATTAAACATAGAATTTAATGAAAAAGATTATAAATGTAAACAAAGATCTGAAAGTAAACAATGATCCTAAATTTAAAAATGCCTAAATGTAAACAAAGACCTAAAAATGTAAACTGACCCCATATGTAAACGAAGACGTGAATGTAAACAAAGACTACAAATATAAACAAAGATATAAAAGTTAACAATCAGCCTAAATATAAAAGATACCTGAATGTATACACAGGCATGAAATTCAAACAGAGACTAAATGTAAACAAAGACTCTAAACGTAAACAGACTTAAATGTAAACAAAGTCTATAAATGTAAAACACGAACTTAAATTTAAACAAAGTCTACAATAATAAACAGAGATAAAAAAGAAACAACCTAAATAAAAACAGACATTAAATGTAAAAAGATCACATATGGAAACAAAGATGTGAATGTAAACAACGTAAATGTAAACAAAGACTTGAATGTAAACAATGACATAAATATAAACAAAGGCTATAAATGTAAACATAGAACATAATGAAAATTAAACAACCACCCTAAATATAAAAAATCAATAAATGTAAACAAAAACCTAAATGTAAACAGACCCCATATGTAAACAAAGACATGAATGTAAAAAAAGATCCTAAATGTAAACAAAGACGTGAATGGGAACAAAGATCTAAATGGAAACAAAGACTATAAATGGAAACAAAGAACCTAAATGGAAACAAAGACTACAATAATAAACAGTGATCTATAAGAAAAGAAATACCTGAAATAAAAAGAAGCTTTAAATGTAAGTCCCCATATGGAAAAAAAGACGTGAATGTAAACAAAGTCGTGAATGTAAACAAAGACCTAATTGTAAACAAAGGCTATAAATGTAAACAAAGAACTTAAATGTAAACAAAGACGTGAATGTAATCAATGACATAAATGTAAACAAAGGCTATAAATGTAAATAAAGGACATAATTAAACATAGAATTTTAAGAAAAAGATTATAAATGTAAACAAAGATCTAAAAGTAAACAATTACCTTAAATTTAAAAAAGCCAAAAATGTAAACAAAGTCCTAAATGTAAACTGACCCCATATGTAAACGAAGACGTGAATGTAAACAAAGACTACAAATATAAACAAAGATATAAAAGTTAACAATGAGCCTAAATATAAAAGGTCCCTGAATGTTTACACAGGCATGAAATGTAAACAGAGACTAAATGTAAACAAAGACTTAAATGTAAACAAAGTCTATAAATGTAAACAACGAACTTAAATGTAAACAAAAACTACAATAATAAACAGAGATAAAAAAAAGAAACACCTTAAATAAAAACAGACTTTAAATGTAAAAAGATCACATATGGAAACAAAGATGTGAATGTAAACAACGTAAATGTAAACAAAGACTTGAATGTAAACAATGACATAAATATAAACAAAGGCTATAAATGTAAACATAGAACATAATGAAAATTAAACAATCACCCTAAATATAAAAAATCAATAAATGTAAACAAAAACCTAAATGTAAACAGACCCCATATGTAAACAAAGACATGAATGTAAAAAAAGATCCTAAATGTAAACAAAGACGTGAATGTGAACAAAGATCTAAATGGAAACAAAGACTATAAATGGAAACAAAGAACCTAAATGGAAACAAAGACTACAATAATAAACAGTGATCTATAAGAAAAGAAAGACCTGAAATAAAAAGAAGCTTTAAATGTAAGTCCCCATATGGAAAAAAAGACGTGAATGTAAACAAAGTCGTGAATGTAAACAAAGACCTAATTGTAAACAAAGGCTATAAATGTAAACAAAGAACTTAAATGTAAACAAAGACGTGAATGTAAACAATGACATAAATGTAAACAATGGCTATAAATGTAAACAAAGGACATAATTAAACATAGAATTTAATGAAAAAGATTATAAATGTAAACAAAGATCTGAAAGTAAACAATGATCCTAAATTTAAAAATGCCTAAATGTAAACAAAGACCTAAAAATGTAAACTGACCCCATATGTAAACGAAGACGTGAATGTAAACAAAGACTACAAATATAAACAAAGATATAAAAGTTAACAATCAGCCTAAATATAAAAGATACCTGAATGTATACACAGGCATGAAATTCAAACAGAGACTAAATGTAAACAAAGACTCTAAACGTAAACAGACTTAAATGTAAACAAAGTCTATAAATGTAAAACACGAACTTAAATTTAAACAAAGTCTACAATAATAAACAGAGATAAAAAAGAAACAACCTAAATAAAAACAGACATTAAATGTAAAAAGATCACATATGGAAACAAAGATGTGAATGTAAACAACGTAAATGTAAACAAAGACTTGAATGTAAACAATGACATAAATATAAACAAAGGCTATAAATGTAAACATAGAACATAATGAAAATTAAACAACCACCCTAAATATAAAAAATCAATAAATGTAAACAAAAACCTAAATGTAAACAGACCCCATATGTAAACAAAGACATGAATGTAAAAAAAGATCCTAAATGTAAACAAAGACGTGAATGGGAACAAAGATCTAAATGGAAACAAAGACTATAAATGGAAACAAAGAACCTAAATGGAAACAAAGACTACAATAATAAACAGTGATCTATAAGAAAAGAAATACCTGAAATAAAAAGAAGCTTTAAATGTAAGTCCCCATATGGAAAAAAAGACGTGAATGTAAACAAAGTCGTGAATGTAAACAAAGACCTAATTGTAAACAAAGGCTATAAATGTAAACAAAGAACTTAAATGTAAACAAAGACGTGAATGTAATCAATGACATAAATGTAAACAAAGGCTATAAATGTAAATAAAGGACATAATTAAACATAGAATTTTAAGAAAAAGATTATAAATGTAAACAAAGATCTAAAAGTAAACAATTACCTTAAATTTAAAAAAGCCAAAAATGTAAACAAAGTCCTAAATGTAAACTGACCCCATATGTAAACGAAGACGTGAATGTAAACAAAGACTACAAATATAAACAAAGATATAAAAGTTAACAATGAGCCTAAATATAAAAGGTCCCTGAATGTTTACACAGGCATGAAATGTAAACAGAGACTAAATGTAAACAAAGACTTAAATGTAAACAAAGTCTATAAATGTAAACAACGAACTTAAATGTAAACAAAAACTACAATAATAAACAGAGATAAAAAAAAGAAACACCTTAAATAAAAACAGACTTTAAATGTAAAAAGATCACATATGGAAACAAAGACGTGAATGTAAACAACCTAAATGTAAACAAAGACGTGAATGTAAACAATGATATAAATGTAAACAAATGCTATAAATGTAAACATAGAACATAATGAAAATTAAACAATCACCCTAAACATAAAAAATCAATACATGTAAACAAAAACCTAAATGTAAACAGACCCCATATGTAAACAAAGACATGAATGTAAATAAAGATCCTAAATGTAAACAAAGACGTGAATGTAAATAAAGACTCGTATCGAAGACCTAAATAAAAACAAAGGCTATAAATATAAACAATGATCTAAAAGATAACAATGAACCTAAATATAAAAAATCCCTAAACATATACACAGGCATGAAATGTAAACAGACTCTAAATGTAAACAAAGACCTAAATGGAAAATACCCCATATGTAAACAAAGACCCTAAATGTAAACAATGACATAAATGTAAAAAAAGGCTATAAATGTAAACAAAGAACATAATTAAACATAGAATTTAATGAAAAAGATTATAAATGTAAACAAAGATGTAAAAGTAAACAATGACCCTAAATTAAAAAAATGCCTAAATGTAAACAAAGACCTAAATGTAAAACACTCCCTATGTAAACAAAGACCGAAATTTAAACAAGTGTATAATAACCCATATTTAAGCAAAAACCCTAAATGTAAACAAAGACATGAATGTAAACAAAGGATATAAATGTAAACAAAGAACTTAAATGTAAACAAATGTACAACAAATCTATAAGAAAAGAAAGACCTTAAATAAAAGCATATTTTAAATGTAAATTGACCCCATATGTAAACGAAGACGTTAATGTAAACAAAGACTCTAAATGTAAACAAAGGCGTGAATGTATCGAAGACCCAAATGTAAACAAAGGCAAAAAAATCACTAAATGTAAACAAAAACCTAAATGTAAACAGATCACACATGTAAACAAAGGCGTGAATGTAAACAACCTAAATATAAACAAAGACGTGTATGTAAACAATGACATAAATGTAAACAAAGGATATAAATGTAAACATAGAACATAATAAAAATTAAACAATAACCCTAAATATAAAAAATCAATAAATGTAAACAAAAACCCAAATGTAAACAGACCCCATATGTAAACAAAGACCCTAAATGTAAACAAAGACGTGAATGTGAACAAAGATCTAAATGTAAACAAAGACTATAAATTTAAACAAAGAACCTAAATGGAAACAAAGACTACAATAATAAACAGAGATCTATAAGAAAAGAAAGACCTGAAATAAAAAGAAGCTTTAAATGTAAACAGTCCCCATAAGGAAAAAAAGACCCCTAACAGCACAGTTAGGCTTAACTTATCCACAGTACATCTTAAGGACGTTTCTGGGATGTCTTTTCATCCAGAAGACATCTTGAAGATATCCTGGGGAAGCGGTGTGCTGTCTGGGACGTGAATGTAAACAAAGTCGTGAATGTAAACAAAGACCCTAAATGTAAACAATGACATAAATGTAAAAAAAGGCTATAAATGTAAACAAAGAACATAATTAAACATAGAATTTAATGAAAAAGATTATAAATGTAAACAAAGATGTAAAAGTAAACAATGACCCTAAATTAAAAAAATGCCTAAATGTAAACAAAGACCTAAATGTAAACAGACCCCATATGTAAACAAAGACATGAATGTAAATAAAGATCCTAAATGTAAACAAAGACGTGAATGTAAATAAAGACTCGTATCGAAGACCTAAATAAAAACAAAGGCTATAAATATAAACAATGATCTAAAAGATAACAATGAACCTAAATATAAAAAATCCCTAAACATATACACAGGCATGAAATGTAAACAGACTCTAAATGTAAACAAAGACCTAAATGGAAAATACCCCATATGTAAACAAAGACCCTAAATGTAAACAATGACATAAATGTAAAAAAAGGCTATAAATGTAAACAAAGAACATAATTAAACATAGAATTTAATGAAAAAGATTATAAATGTAAACAAAGATGTAAAAGTAAACAATGACCCTAAATTAAAAAAATGCCTAAATGTAAACAAAGACCTAAATGTAAAACACTCCCTATGTAAACAAAGACCGAAATTTAAACAAGTGTATAATAACCCATATTTAAGCAAAAACCCTAAATGTAAACAAAGACATGAATGTAAACAAAGGATATAAATGTAAACAAAGAACTTAAATGTAAACAAATGTACAACAAATCTATAAGAAAAGAAAGACCTTAAATAAAAGCATATTTTAAATGTAAATTGACCCCATATGTAAACGAAGACGTTAATGTAAACAAAGACTCTAAATGTAAACAAAGGCGTGAATGTATCGAAGACCCAAATGTAAACAAAGGCAAAAAAATCACTAAATGTAAACAAAAACCTAAATGTAAACAGATCACACATGTAAACAAAGGCGTGAATGTAAACAACCTAAATATAAACAAAGACGTGTATGTAAACAATGACATAAATGTAAACAAAGGATATAAATGTAAACATAGAACATAATAAAAATTAAACAATAACCCTAAATATAAAAAATCAATAAATGTAAACAAAAACCCAAATGTAAACAGACCCCATATGTAAACAAAGACCCTAAATGTAAACAAAGACGTGAATGTGAACAAAGATCTAAATGTAAACAAAGACTATAAATTTAAACAAAGAACCTAAATGGAAACAAAGACTACAATAATAAACAGAGATCTATAAGAAAAGAAAGACCTGAAATAAAAAGAAGCTTTAAATGTAAACAGTCCCCATAAGGAAAAAAAGACCCCTAACAGCACAGTTAGGCTTAACTTATCCACAGTACATCTTAAGGACGTTTCTGGGATGTCTTTTCATCCAGAAGACATCTTGAAGATATCCTGGGGAAGCGGTGTGCTGTCTGGGACGTGAATGTAAACAAAGTCGTGAATGTAAACAAAGACCCTAAATGTAAACAATGACATAAATGTAAAAAAAGGCTATAAATGTAAACAAAGAACATAATTAAACATAGAATTTAATGAAAAAGATTATAAATGTAAACAAAGATGTAAAAGTAAACAATGACCCTAAATTAAAAAAATGCCTAAATGTAAACAAAGACCTAAATGTAAACTGACACCATATGTAAACGTAGACGTGAATGTAAACAAAGACTACAAATATAAACAAAGATATAAAAGTTAACAATGAGCCTAAATATAAAAGATCCCTGAATGTATACACAGGCATGAATTGTAAACAGAGACTAAATGTAAACAAAGACTCTACATGTAAACAAAATCTATAAATGTAAACAACGAACTTAAATGTAAACAAAGACTACAATAATAAACACAGATGAAAAAAAAAGAAACACCTTAAATAAAAAAAGACTTTAAATGTAAAAAGATCACATATGGAAACAAAGACGTGAGTGTAAACAACCTAATTGTAAACATAGGGGTGAATGTAAACAATGACATAAATGTAAACAAAGGCTATAAATGTAAACATAGAACATAATGAAAATTAAACAATCACCCTAAATATAAAAAATCAATAAATGTAAACAAAAACCTAAATGTAAACAGACGCCATTTGTAAACAAAGATATGAACGTAAAAAAAGATCCTAAATGTTAATAAAGACGTGAATGTAAACAAAAACTCAAATCGAAGACCTAAATGTAAACAAATGCTATAAATGTAAAGAAAGACTATAAATATAAACAATGATCTAAAAGCTAACAATGACCCTAAATATAAAAAATCCCTAAATATATACACAGGCATGAAATGTAAACAGACTCTAAATGTAAACAAAGACCTAAATGGAAAATACTCCATATGTAAACAAAGACCTAAATGGAAAATACTCCATATGTAAACAAAGACCCTAAATGTAAACAAAGACGTGAATGTAAACAATAATCTAAATGTAAACAAAGCCATGATGGTAAACAAAGACTCTAAATATAAACAGAGACGTGTATGCATCGAAGACCTAAATGTAAAGAAAGGCAATAACTGTAAACAAAAACTACAAATATAAACAATAATCTAAAAGTTAACAATGGCCCTAAATATAAAAAATCCCTAAATATAGACACAGGCATGAAATGTAAACTGACTCTAAATGTAAACAAAGACCTAAATGTAAAATACCCCATATGTAAACAAAGACCCTAAATGTAAACAAAGACGTAAATGTAAACAAAGGCTATAAATGGAAACAAAGAACCTAAATGGAAACAAAGACGTGAATGTAAACAAAGATCTAAATGTAAAGAAGGGCTATAAATGGAAACAAAGACTACAATAATAAACAGAGATCTAAAAGAAAAGAAAGACCTGAAATAAAAGAAATTTTTAAATGTAAACAGATCCCATATGTAAAAAAAGACGTGAATGTAAACAAAGGCGTGAATATAAACAAAGACCTAATTGTAAACAAAGGCTATAAATGTAAACAAATAACCTAATAAAACAAAGAACATAATGAAAAAAAGATTATAATTGTAAACAAAGACTACAAATATAAACAGAGATCTAAAATTAAACAGTCACCCTAAATATAAAAAATCACTAAATGTAAACAAAAACCTAAATGTAAACAGACCCCATATGTATACAAAGACATAAATGTAAAAAAAGACCCTAAATGTAAACAAAGACGTGAATGTATCAAAGCCCTAAATGTAATCAAATGCTATAAATGTAAACATAGAACATAATGAAAAAAGATTATAAATGGAAACAAAGACTACAAATACAAACAAAATCTAAAAGTAAAAAATGACCCTAAATATAAAAAATATCTAAATATAAATAAACATCTAAATGTAAACAGACCCCATATGTAAACAAAGACGTGAAAGAAAACAAAGAATCTAAATGTAAACAAAGATGTGAATATATCGAAGAGCTAAATGTAAACAAAGGCTATAAATATAAGCAAAGACAACAAATATAAACAAAGATCTAAATGTTAACAATGACCCTAAATATAAAAAATCCCTAAATATATACACAGGCATTAAATGTAAACAGAGACTCTAAATGTAAACAACAGGTCTAAATGTAAACAATTACCTAAATGTAAGATACCCCATTTGTAAACAAAGACCGAAATGTAAAATACCCCTTATGTAAGCAAAAACCCTAAATGTAAACAAAGACGTGAATGTAAACAAACACCTAAATGTAAACAAAGGCTATAAATGTAAACAAAGATCTTAAATTTAAACAAAGACTACAATTAAAGAGAGATCAAAAGAAAACAAACACCTTATATAAAAACATACTTTAAATGTAAACAGACACCATATATAAACAAAGACGTGAATGTAAACAAAGACCCTTAATGTAAACAAAGACATGAATGTAAAGAATGACATAAATGTTAACAAAGGATATAAATATATAATGTAAACAAAGAACAGAAATAAACATAGAACCTAATGAAAAAGATTATAAATGTAAACAAAGAAACTAAATTTAAAAATGCCCAAATGTAAACAAAGACCTAAATTTAAACAGATCACATATATAAACAAAGACGCGAATGTAAACAACCTAAATGTAAACAAAGACGTGAATGTAAAATATGACATAAATGTAAACAAAGGCTATAAATGTAAAACACGAACTTAAATTTAAACAAAGTCTACAATAATAAACAGAGATAAAAAAGAAACAACTTAAATAAAAACAGACATTAAATGTAAAAAGATCACATATGGAAACAAAGATGTGAATGTAAACAACGTAAATGTAAACAAAGACTTGAATGTAAACAATGACATAAATATAAACAAAGGCTATAAATGTAAACATAGAACATAATGAAAATTAAACAACCACCCTAAATATAAAAAATCAATAAATGTAAACAAAAACCTAAATGTAAACAGACCCCATATGTAAGCAAAGACTCTAAATGTAAACAAAGACGTGAATGTAAACAAAGATCTAAATGCAAACAAAGTCTATAAAGTAAACAAAGAATATAAATGGAAACAAAGACTACAATAATAAACAGAAATCAAATAGAGAAGAAAGACCTTAAATAAAAACAGATATTAAATGTAAACAGACCCCATATGAAAACAGACGTGAATCTAAACAAAGACACTAAATGTAAAAAAAGACGTGAATGTAAACAATGACAGAAATGTTAACAAAGGCTATAAATGTATACAAAGAACATAATTAAACAAGGAACCTAATGAAAAAAGATTATAAATGTAAACAATGATCTAAAAGTAAACAATGAACCTAAATTTAAAAATGCCTAAATGTAAACAAAGACCTAAATGTAAACTGACCCCATATATAAACAAAGACGTGAATGTATCGAAGACCTAAATATAAACAAAGACTACAAATATAAACAAAGATATAAAAGTTAACAATGACTCTAAATATAAAAGATCCCTGAATGTATACACAGGCATGAAATGTAAACAGACTCTAAATGTAAACAATGACCTAAATGGAATATACCCCATATGTAAACAAAGACCCTAAATGTAAACAAAGACGTGAATGTAAACAAATACCCTTAATGTAAACAAAGACGTGAATGTAAAGAATGACATAAATGTTAACAAAGGCTATAAATGTAAACAAAGAACATAATTAAACATAGAATTTAAAGAAAAAGATTATAAATGTAAACAAAGATCTAAAAGTAAACAATGACCCAAAATTTAAAAATGCCTAAATGTAAACAAAGACCTAAATGTAAACTGACCCCATATGTAAACGAAGACGTGAATGTAAACAAAGACTACAAATATAAACAAAGATATAAAAGTTAACTATCAGCCTAAATATAAAAGATCCCTGAATGTATGCACAGGCATGAAATGTAAACAGAGACTAAATGTAAACAAATAATCTAAATGTAAACAAAGACTTAAATGTAAACAAAGCCTATAAATGTAAACAACGAACTTAAATGCAAACAAAGACTACAATAATATACAGAGATAATAAAAAAAGAAACACCTTAAATTAAAATAGACTTTAAATGTAAAAAGATCACATATGGAAACAAAGACGTGAATGTAGAGAATGACATAAATGTAAATAAAGGCTATAAATGTAAACATAGAACATAATGAAAATTAAACAATCACCCTAAATATAAAAAATCAATAAATGTAAACAAAAACCTAAATGTACACAGACCCCATATGTAAACAAAGACATGAATGTAAAAAAAGATCTTAAATGTAAACAAAGACGTGAATGTAAATAACCTGAATGTAAACAAAGACGTGAATGTAAACAATGACTTAAATGTAAACAATCACCCTAAATATAAAAAATCACTAAATGTAAACAAAAATCACTAAATGTAAACATGAATGTAAAAAAAGTACCTAAATGTAAACAAAGACGTGAATGTAAACAAAGACTACCAATATAAACAAACATCTAAAAGTTAACAATAAACTAAATATAAAAAATCCCTAAATCTGTAACACAAGCATGAAATGTAAACAGAAACTCTAAATGTAAACAAAGACCTAAATGTAAAATACTCCCTATGTAAACAAAGACCGAAATTTAAACAAGTGTATAATAACCCATATTTAGGCAAAAACCCTAAATGTAAACAAAGGATATAAATGTAAACAAAGAACTTAAATGTAAACAAATGTACAACAAATCTATAAGAAAAGAAAGACCTTAAATAAAAGCATATTTTAAATGTAAACTGACCCCATATGTAAACGAAGACGTTAATGTAAAAAAAGACTCTAAATGTAAACAAAGGCGGAATGTATCGTAGACCCAAATGTAAACAAAGGCAAAAAAATCACTAAATGTAAACAAAACCTAAATGTAAACAGATCACACATGTAAACAAAGGCGTGAATGGAAACAACCTAAATATAAACAAAGACGTGTATGTAAACAATGACATAAATGTAAACAAAGGATATAAATGTAATCATAGAACATAATAAAAATTAAACAATAACCCTAAATATAAAAAATGAATAAATGTAAACAAAAACCTAAATGTAAACAGACCCCATATGTAAACAAAGACCCTAAATGTAAACAAAGACGTGAATGTGAACAAAGATCTAAATGTAAACAAAGACTATAAATGGAAACAAAGAACCTAAATGGAAACAAAGACTACAATAATAAACAGAGATCTATAAGAAAAGAAAGACCTGAACGTATACACAGGCATGAAATTCAAACAGAGACTAAATGTAAACAAAGACTCTAAACGTAAACAGACTTAAATGTAAACAAAGTCTATAAATGTAAAACACGAACTTAAATTTAAACAAAGCCTACAATAATAAACAGAGATAAAAAAAAAGAAACAACTTAAATAAAAACAGACATTAAATGTAAAAAGATCACATATGGAAACAAAGACGTGAATGTAAACAACGTAAATAAAAACAAAGACTTGAATGTAAACAATGACATAAATATAAACAAAGGCTATAAATGTAAACATAGAACATAATGAAAATTAAACAATCACCCTAAATATAAAAAATCAATAAATGTAAACAAAAACCTAAATGTAAACAGACCCCATATGTAAACAAAGACATGAATGTAAAAAAAGATCCTAAAGGTAAACAAAGACGTGAATGTGAGCAAAGATCTAAATGGAAACAAAGACTATAAATGGAAACAAAGAACCTAAATGGAAACAAAGACTACAATAATAAACAGTGATCTATAAGAAAAGAAAGACCTGAAATAAAAAGAAGCTTTAAATGTAAGTCCCCATATGGAAAAAAAGACGTGAATGTAAACAAAGTCGTGAATGTAAACAAAGACCTAATTGTAAACAAAGGCTATAAATGTAAACAAAGAACTTAAATGTAAACAAAGACGTGAATGTAAACAATGACATAAATGTAAACAATGGCTATAAATGTAAACAAAGGACATAATTAAACATAGAATTTAATGAAAAAGATTATAAATGAAAACAAAGATCTGAAAGTAAACAATGATCCTAAATTTAAAAATGCCTAAATGTAAACAAAGACCTAAAAATGTAAACTGACCCCATATGTAAACGAAGACGTGAATGTAAACAATGACTACAAATATAAACAAAGATATAAAAGTTAAAAATCAGCCTAAATATAAAAGATACCTGAATGTATACACAGGCATGAAATTCAAACAGAGACTAAATGTAAACAAAGACTCTAAACGTAAACAGACTTAAATGTAAACAAAGTCTATAAATGTAAAACACGAACTTAAATTTAAACAAAGTCTACAATAATAAACAGAGATAAAAAAGAAACAACTTAAATAAAAACAGACATTAAATGTAAAAAGATCACATATGGAAACAAAGATGTGAATGTAAACAACGTAAATGTAAACAAAGACTTGAATGTAAACAATGACATAAATATAAACAAAGGCTATAAATGTAAACATAGAACATAATGAAAATTAAACAACCACCCTAAATATAAAAAATCAATAAATGTAAACAAAAACCTAAATGTAAACAGACCCCATATGTAAACAAAGACATGAATGTAAAAAAAGATCCTAAATGTAAACAAAGACGTGAATGGGAACAAAGATCTAAATGGAAACAAAGACTATAAATGGAAACAAAGAACCTAAATGGAAACAAAGACTACAATAATAAACAGTGATCTATAAGAAAAGAAAGACCTGAAATAAAAAGAAGCTTTAAATGTAAGTCCCCATATGGAAAAAAAGACGTGAATGTAAACAAAGTCGTGAATGTAAACAAAGACCTAATTGTAAACAAAGGCTATAAATGTAAACAAAGAACTTAAATGTAAACAAAGACGTGAATGTAATCAATGACATAAATGTAAACAAAGGCTATAAATGTAAACAAAGGACATAATTAAACATAGAATTTAATGAAAAAGATTATAAATGTAAACAAAGATCTAAAAGTAAACAATTACCCTAAATTTAAAAAAGCCAAAAATGTAAACAAAGTCCTAAATGTAAACTGACCCCATATGTAAACGAAGACGTGAATGTAAACAAAGACTACAAATATAAACAAAGATATAAAAGTTAACAATGAGCCTAAATATAAAAGGTCCCTGAATGTTTACACAGGCATGAAATGTAAACAGAGACTAAATGTAAACAAAGACTTAAATGAAACAAAGTCTATAAATGTAAACAACGAACTTAAATGTAAACAAAAACTACAATAATAAACAGAGATAAAAAAAAGAAACACCTTAAATAAAAACAGACTTTAAATGTAAAAAGATCACATATGGAAACAAAGACGTGAATGTAAACAACCTAAATGTAAACAAAGACGTGAATGTAGAGAATGACATAAATGTAAATAAAGGCTATAAATGTAAACATAGAACATAATGAAAATTAAACAATCACCCTAAATATAAAAAATCAATAAATGTAAACAAAAACCTAAATGTACACAGACCCCATATGTAAACAAAGACATGAATGTAAAAAAAGATCTTAAATGTAAACAAAGACGTGAATGTAAATAACCTGAATGTAAACAAAGACGTGAATGTAAACAATGACTTAAATGTAAACAATCACCCTAAATATAAAAAATCACTAAATGTAAACAAAAATCACTAAATGTAAACATGAATGTAAAAAAAGTACCTAAATGTAAACAAAGACGTGAATGTAAACAAAGACTACCAATATAAACAAACATCTAAAAGTTAACAATAAACTAAATATAAAAAATCCCTAAATCTGTAACACAAGCATGAAATGTAAACAGAAACTCTAAATGTAAACAAAGACCTAAATGTAAAATACTCCCTATGTAAACAAAGACCGAAATTTAAACAAGTGTATAATAACCCATATTTAGGCAAAAACCCTAAATGTAAACAAAGGATATAAATGTAAACAAAGAACTTAAATGTAAACAAATGTACAACAAATCTATAAGAAAAGAAAGACCTTAAATAAAAGCATATTTTAAATGTAAACTGACCCCATATGTAAACGAAGACGTTAATGTAAAAAAAGACTCTAAATGTAAACAAAGGCGGAATGTATCGAAGACCCAAATGTAAACAAAGGCAAAAAAATCACTAAATGTAAACAAAACCTAAATGTAAACAGATCACACATGTAAACAAAGGCGTGAATGGAAACAACCTAAATATAAACAAAGACGTGTATGTAAACAATGACATAAATGTAAACAAAGGATATAAATGTAATCATAGAACATAATAAAAATTAAACAATAACCCTAAATATAAAAAATGAATAAATGTAAACAAAAACCTAAATGTAAACAGACCCCATATGTAAACAAAGACCCTAAATGTAAACAAAGACGTGAATGGGAACAAAGATCTAAATGGAAACAAAGACTATAAATGGAAACAAAGAACCTAAATGGAAACAAAGACTACAATAATAAACAGAGATCTATAAGAAAAGAAAGACCTGAACGTATACACAGGCATGAAATTCAAACAGAGACTAAATGTAAACAAAGACTCTAAACGTAAACAGACTTAAATGTAAACAAAGTCTATAAATGTAAAACACGAACTTAAATTTAAACAAAGCCTACAATAATAAACAGAGATAAAAAAAAAGAAACAACTTAAATAAAAACAGACATTAAATGTAAAAAGATCACATATGGAAACAAAGACGTGAATGTAAACAACGTAAATAAAAACAAAGACTTGAATGTAAACAATGACATAAATATAAACAAAGGCTATAAATGTAAACATAGAACATAATGAAAATTAAACAATCACCCTAAATATAAAAAATCAATAAATGTAAACAAAAACCTAAATGTAAACAGACCCCATATGTAAACAAAGACATGAATGTAAAAAAAGATCCTAAATGTAAACAAAGACGTGAATGTGAGCAAAGATCTAAATGGAAACAAAGACTATAAATGGAAACAAAGAACCTAAATGGAAACAAAGACTACAATAATAAACAGTGATCTATAAGAAAAGAAAGACCTGAAATAAAAAGAAGCTTTAAATGTAAGTCCCCATATGGAAAAAAAGACGTGAATTTAAACAAAGTCGTGAATGTAAACAAAGACCTAATTGTAAACAAAGGCTATAAATGTAAACAAAGAACTTAAATGTAAACAAAGACTTGAATGTAAACAATGACATAAATGTAAACAATGGCTATAAATGTAAACAAAGGACATAATTAAACATAGAATTTAATGAAAAAGATTATAAATGAAAACAAAGATCTGAAAGTAAACAATGATCCTAAATTTAAAAATGCCTAAATGTAAACAAAGACCTAAAAATGTAAACTGACCCCATATGTAAACGAAGACGTGAATGTAAACAAAGACTACAAATATAAACAAAGATATAAAAGTTAACAATCAGCCTAAATATAAAAGATACCTGAATGTATACACAGGCATGAAATTCAAACAGAGACTAAATGTAAACAAAGACTCTAAACGTAAACAGACTTAAATGTAAACAAAGTCTATAAATGTAAAACACGAACTTAAATTTAAACAAAGTCTACAATAATAAACAGAGATAAAAAAGAAACAACTTAAATAAAAACAGACATTAAATGTAAAAAGATCACATATGGAAACAAAGATGTGAATGTAAACAACGTAAATGTAAACAAAGACTTGAATGTAAACAATGACATAAATATAAACAAAGGCTATAAATGTAAACATAGAACATAATGAAAATTAAACAACCACCCTAAATATAAAAAATCAATAAATGTAAACAAAAACCTAAATGTAAACAGACCCCATATGTAAACAAAGACATGAATGTAAAAAAAGATCCTAAATGTAAACAAAGACGTGAATGTGAACAAAGATCTAAATGGAAACAAAGACTATAAATGGAAACAAAGAACCTAAATGGAAACAAAGACTACAATAATAAACAGTGATCTATAAGAAAAGAAAGACCTGAAATAAAAAGAAGCTTTAAATGTAAGTCCCCATATGGAAAAAAAGACGTGAATGTAAACAAAGTCGTGAATGTAAACAAAGACCTAATTGTAAACAAAGGCTATAAATGTAAACAAAGAACTTAAATGTAAACAAAGACGTGAATGTAATCAATGACATAAATGTAAACAAAGGCTATAAATGTAAACAAAGGACATAATTAAACATAGAATTTAATGAAAAAGATTATAAATGTAAACAAAGATCTAAAAGTAAACAATTACCCTAAATTTAAAAAAGCCAAAAATGTAAACAAAGTCCTAAATGTAAACTGACCCCATATGTAAACGAAGACGTGAATGTAAACAAAGACTACAAATATAAACAAAGATATAAAAGTTAACAATGAGCCTAAATATAAAAGGTCCCTGAATGTTTACACAGGCATGAAATGTAAACAGAGACTAAATGTAAACAAAGACTTAAATGAAACAAAGTCTATAAATGTAAACAACGAACTTAAATGTAAACAAAAACTACAATAATAAACAGAGATAAAAAAAAGAAACACCTTAAATAAAAACAGACTTTAAATGTAAAAAGATCACATATGGAAACAAAGACGTGAATGTAAACAACCTAAATGTAAACAAAGACGTGAATGTAAACAATGATATAAATGTAAACAAATGCTATAAATGTAAACATAGAACATAATGAAAATTAAACAATCACCCTAAATATAAAAAATCAATACATGTAAACAAAAACCTAAATGTAAACAGACCCCATATGTAAACAAAGACATGAATGTAAATAAAGACCCTAAATGTAAACAAAGACGTGAATGTAAACAAAGACTCGTATCGAAGACATAAATAAAAACAAAGGCTATAAATATAAACAATGATCTAAAAGATAACAATGAACCTAAATATAAAAAATCCCTAAACATATACACAGGCATGAAATGTAAACAGACTCTAAATGTAAACAAAGACCTAAATGGAAAATACCCCATATGTAAACAAAGACCCTAAATGTAAACAATGACATAAATGTAAAAAAAGGCTATAAATGTAAACAAAGAACATAATTAAACATAGAATTTAATGAAAAAGATTATAAATGTAAACAAAGATGTAAAAGTAAACAATGACCCTAAATTAAAAAAATGCCTAAATGTAAACAAAGACCTAAATGTAAAACACTCCCTATGTAAACAAAGACCGAAATTTAAACAAGTGTATAATAACCCATATTTAAGCAAAAACCCTAAATGTAAACAAAGACATGAATGTAAACAAAGGATATAAATGTAAACAAAGAACTTAAATGTAAACAAATGTACAACAAATCTATAAGAAAAGAAAGACCTTAAATAAAAGCATATTTTAAATGTAAATTGACCCCATATGTAAACGAAGACGTTAATGTAAACAAAGACTCTAAATGTAAACAAAGGCGTGAATGTATCGAAGACCCAAATGTAAACAAAGGCAAAAAAATCACTAAATGTAAACAAAAACCTAAATGTAAACAGATCACACATGTAAACAAAGGCGTGAATGTAAACAACCTAAATATAAACAAAGACGTGTATGTAAACAATGACATAAATGTAAACAAAGGATATAAATGTAAACATAGAACATAATAAAAATTAAACAATAACCCTAAATATAAAAAATCAATAAATGTAAACAAAAACCCAAATGTAAACAGACCCCATATGTAAACAAAGACCCTAAATGTAAACAAAGACGTGAATGTGAACAAAGATCTAAATGTAAACAAAGACTATAAATTTAAACAAAGAACCTAAATGGAAACAAAGACTACAATAATAAACAGAGATCTATAAGAAAAGAAAGACCTGAAATAAAAAGAAGCTTTAAATGTAAACAGTCCCCATAAGGAAAAAAAGACCCCTAACAGCACAGTTAGGCTTAACTTATCCACAGTACATCTTAAGGACGTTTCTGGGATGTCTTTTCATCCAGAAGACATCTTGAAGATATCCTGGGGAAGCGGTGTGCTGTCTGGGACGTGAATGTAAACAAAGTCGTGAATGTAAACAAAGACCCTAAATGTAAACAATGACATAAATGTAAAAAAAGGCTATAAATGTAAACAAAGAACATAATTAAACATAGAATTTAATGAAAAAGATTATAAATGTAAACAAAGATGTAAAAGTAAACAATGACCCTAAATTAAAAAAATGCCTAAATGTAAACAAAGACCTAAATGTAAACTGACACCATATGTAAACGTAGACGTGAATGTAAACAAAGACTACAAATATAAACAAAGATATAAAAGTTAACAATGAGCCTAAATATAAAAGATCCCTGAATGTATACACAGGCATGAATTGTAAACAGAGACTAAATGTAAACAAAGACTCTACATGTAAACAAAATCTATAAATGTAAACAACGAACTTAAATGTAAACAAAGACTACAATAATAAACACAGATGAAAAAAAAGAAACACCTTAAATAAAAAAAGACTTTAAATGTAAAAAATCACATATGGAAACAAAGACGTGAGTGTAAACAACCTAATTGTAAACAAAGGCGTGAATGTAAACAATGACATAAATGTAAACAAAGGCTATAAATGTAAACATAGAACATAATGAAAATTAAACAATCACCCTAAATATAAAAAATCAATAAATGTAAACAAAAACCTAAATGTAAACAGACGCCATTTGTAAACAAAGATATGAACGTAAAAAAAGATCCTAAATGTTAATAAAGACGTGAATGTAAACAAAAACTCAAATCGAAGACCTAAATGTAAACAAATGCTATAAATGTAAAGAAAGACTATAAATATAAACAATGATCTAAAAGCTAACAATGACCCTAAATATAAAAAATCCCTAAATATATACACAGGCATGAAATGTAAACAGACTCTAAATGTAAACAAAGACCTAAATGGAAAATACTCCATATGTAAACAAAGACCTAAATGGAAAATACTCCATATGTAAACAAAGACCCTAAATGTAAACAAAGACGTGAATGTAAACAATAATCTAAATGTAAACAAAGCCATGATGGTAAACAAAGACTCTAAATATAAACAGAGACGTGTATGCATCGAAGACCTAAATGTAAAGAAAGGCAATAACTGTAAACAAAAACTACAAATATAAACAATAATCTAAAAGTTAACAATGGCCCTAAATATAAAAAATCCCTAAATATAGACACAGGCATGAAATGTAAACTGACTCTAAATGTAAACAAAGACCTAAATGTAAAATACCCCATATGTAAACAAAGACCCTAAATGTAAACAAAGACGTAAATGTAAACAAAGGCTATAAATGGAAACAAAGAACCTAAATGGAAACAAAGACGTGAATGTAAACAAAGATCTAAATGTAAAGAAAGGCTATAAATGGAAACAAAGACTACAATAATAAACAGAGATCTAAAAGAAAAGAAAGACCTGAAATAAAAGAAATTTTTAAATGTAAACAGATCCCATATGTAAAAAAAGACGTGAATGTAAACAAAGGCGTGAATATAAACAAAGACCTAATTGTAAACAAAGGCTATAAATGTAAACAAATAACCTAATAAAACAAAGAACATAATGAAAAAAAGATTATAATTGTAAACAAAGACTACAAATATAAACAGAGATCTAAAATTAAACAGTCACCCTAAATATAAAAAATCACTAAATGTAAACAAAAACCTAAATGTAAACAGACCCCATATGTATACAAAGACGTGAATGTAAAAAAAGACCCTAAATGTAAACAAAGACGTGAATGTATCAAAGCCCTAAATGTAAACAAATGCTATAAATGTAAACATAGAACATAATGAAAAAAGATTATAAATGGAAACAAAGACTACAAATATAAACAAAATCTAAAAGTAAAAAATGACCCTAAATATAAAAAATATCTAAATATAAATAAACATCTAAATGTAAACAGACCCCATATGTAAACAAAGACGTGAAAGAAAACAAAGAATCTAAATGTAAACAAAGAT
Source organism: Salticus scenicus (assembly GCA_963930645.1). Taxonomy (NCBI): domain Eukaryota; kingdom Metazoa; phylum Arthropoda; class Arachnida; order Araneae; family Salticidae; genus Salticus; species Salticus scenicus. The sequence continues at coordinate 102,053 of CAWVNO010001140.1, read as the reverse complement.
GTGAATATATCGAAGAGCTAAATGTAAACAAAGGCTATAAATATAAGCAAAGACAACAAATATAAACAAAGATCTAAATGTTAACAATGACCCTAAATATAAAAAATCCCTAAATATAAACACAGGCATTAAATGTAAACAGAGACTCTAAATGTAAACAACAGGTCTAAATGTAAACAATTACCTAAATGTAAGATATCCCATTTGTAAACAAAGACCGAAATGTAAAATACCACTTATGTAAGCAAAAACCCTAAATTTAAACAAAGACGTGAATGCAAACAAACACCTAAATGTAAACAAAGGCTATAAATGTAAACAAAGATTACAATTAAAGAGAGATCAAAAGAAAACAAACACCTTTTATAAAAACATACTTTAAATGTAAACAGACACCATATATAAACAAAGACGTGAATGTAAACAAAGACCCTTAATGTAAACAAAGACATGAATGTAAAGAATGACATAAATGTTAACAAAGGATATAAATATATAATGTAAACAAAGAACAGAAATAAACATAGAACCTAATGAAAAAGATTATAAATGTAAACAAAGATCTAAAAGTAAACAATGAAAATAAATTTAAAAATGCCCAAATGTAAACAAAGACCTAAATTTAAACAGATCACATATATAAACAAAGACGCGAATGTAAACAACCTAAATGTAAACAAAGACGTGAATGTAAAATATGACATAAATGTAAACAAAGGCTATAAATGCAAACATAGAACATAATAAAAATTAAACAATAACCCTAAATATAAAAAATCACTAAATGTAAACAAAAACCTAAATGTAAACAGACCCCATATGTAAGCAAAGACCCTAAATGTAAACAAAGACGTGAATGTAAACAAAGATCTAAATGCAAAGTCTATAAAAGTAAACAAAGAACATAAATGGAAACAAAGACTACAATAATAAACAGAAATCAAATAGAGAAGAAAGACCTTAAATAAAAACAGATATTAAATGTAAACAGACCCCATATGAAAACAGTCGTGAATTTAAACAAAGACACTAAATGTAAAAAAAGACGTGAATGTAAACAATGACAGAAATGTTAACAAAGGCTATAAATGTATACAAAGAACATAATTAAACAAGGAACCTAATGAAAAAAGATTATAAATGTAAACAATGATCTAAAAGTAAACAATGAACCTAAATTTAAAAATGCCTAAATGTAAACAAAGACCTAAATGTAAACTGACCCCATATGTAAACAAAGACGTGAATGTATCGAAGACCTAAATATAAACAAAGACTACAAATATAAACAAAGATATAAAATTTAACAATGACCCTAAATATAAAAGATCCCTGAATGTATACACAGGCATGAAATGTAAACAGACTCTAGATGTAAACAATGACCTAAATGGAATATACCCCATATGTAAACAAAGACCCTAAATGTAAACAAAGACGTGAATGTAAACAAAGACCCTTAATGTAAACAAAGACGTGAATGTAAAGAATGACATAAATGTTAACAAAGGCTATAAATGTAAACAAAGAACATAATTAAACATAGAATTTAAAGAAAAAGATTATAAATGTAAACAAAGATCTAAAAGTAAACAATGACCCAAAATTTAAAAATGCCTAAATGTAAACAAAGACCTAAATGTAAACTGACCCCATATGTAAACGAAGACGTGAATGTAAACAAAGACTACAAATATAAACAAAGATATAAAAGTTAACTATCAGCCTAAATATAAAAGATCCCTGAATGTATGCACAGGCATGAAATGTAAACAGAGACTAAATGTAAACAAATAATCTAAATGTAAACAAAGACTTAAATGTAAACAAAGCCTATAAATGTAAAGAACGAACTTAAATGTAAACAACAACTACAATAATAAACAGAGATAAAAAAAGAAACACCTTAAATAAAAACAGACTTTAAATGTAAAAAGATCACATATGGAAACAAAGACGTGAATGTAAACAACCTAAATGTAAACAAAGACGTGAATGTAAACAATGATATAAATGTAAACAAAGGCTATAAATGTAAACATAGAACATAATGAAAATTAAACAATCACCCTAAATATAAAAAATCAAAACATGTAAACAAAAACCTAAATGTAAACAGACCCAATATGTAAACAAACACATGAATGTAAATAAAGATCCTAAATGTAAACAAAGACGTGAATGTAAACAAAGACTCGTATCGAAGACCTAAATAAAAACAAAGGCTATAAATATAAACAATGATCTAAAAGATAACAATGAACCTAAATATAAAAAATCCCTAAATATATACACAGGCATGAAATGTAAACAGACTCAAAATGTAGACAAAGACTAAATGGAAAATACCCCATATGTAAACAAAGATCCTAAATGTAAACAATAACATAAATGTAAAAAAAGGCTATAAATGTAAACAAAGAACATAATTAAACATAGAATTTAATGAAAAAGATTATAAATGTAAACAAAGATGTAAAAGTAAACAATGACCCTAAATAAAAAAAATGCCTAAATGTAAACAAAGACCTAAATGTAAACTGACGCCATATGTAAACGTAGACGTGAATGTAAACAAAGACTACAAATATAAACAAAGATATAAAAGTTAACAATGAGCCTAAATATAAAAGATCCCTGAATGTATACACAGGCATGAAATGTAAACAGAGACTAAATGTAAACAAAGACTCTACATGTAAACAAAATCTATAAATGTAAACAACGAACTTAAATGTAAACAAAGACTACAATAATAAACAGAGATAAAAAAAAAGAAACACCTTAAATAAAAACAGACTTTAAATGTAAAAAGATCACATATGGAAACAAAGACGTGAATGTAAACAACCTAAATGTAAACAAAGACGTGAATGTAAACAATGATATAAATGTAAACAAAGGCTATAAATGTAAACATAGAACATAATGAAAATTAAACAATCACCCTAAATATAAAAAATCAAAACATGTAAACAAAAACCTAAATGTAAACAAACCCAATATGTAAACAAAGACATGAATGTAAAAAAAGATCCTAAATGTAAACAAAGACGTGAATGTGAACAAAGATCTAAATGGAAACAAAGACTATAAATGGAAACAAAGAACCTAAATGGAAACAAAGACTACAATAATAAACAGTAATCTATAAGAAAAGAAAGACCTGAAATAAAAAGAAGCTTTAAATGTAAGTCCCCATATAGAAAAAAATACGTGAATGTAAACAAAGTCGTGAATGTAAACAAAGAACTTAAATGTAAACAAAGACGTGAATGTAAACAATGACATAAATGTAAACAAAGGCTATAAATGTAAACAATGGACATAATTAAACATAGAATTTAATGAAAAAGATTATAAATGTAAACAAAGATCTAAAAGTAAACAATTACCCTAAATTTAAAAATGCCAAAAATGTAAACAAAGTCCTAAATGTAAACTGACCCCATATGTAAACGATGAAAGTAAAAAATGACCCTAAATATAAAAAATATCTAAATATAAATAAACATCTAAATGTAAACAGACCCCATATGTAAACAAAGACGTGAAAGAAAACAAAGAATCTAAATATAAACAAAGATGTGAATATATCGAAGAGCTAAATGTAAACAAAGGCTATAAATATAAGCAAAGACAACAAATATAAACAAAGATCTAAATGTTAACAATGACCCTAATTATAAAAAATCCCTAAATATATACACAGGCATTAAATGTAAACAGAGACTCTAAATGTAAACAACAGGTCTAAATGTAAACAATTACCTAAATGAAAGATACCCCATTTGTAAACAAAGACCGAAATGTAAAATACCCCTTATGTAAGCAAAAACCCTAAATGTAAACAAAGACGTGAATGTAAACAAACACCTAAATGTAAACAAAGGCTATAAATGTAAACAAAGATCTTAAATGTAAACAAAGACTACAATTAAAGAGAGATCAAAAGAAAACAAACACCTTATATAAAAACATACTTTAAATGTAAACAGACACCATATATAAACAAAGACGTGAATGTAAACAAAGACCCTTAATGTAAACAAAGACATGAATGTAAATAATGACATAAATGTTAACAAAGGATATAAATATATAATGTAAACAAAGAACCGAAATAAACATAGAACCTAATGAAAAAGATTATAAATGTAAACAAAGATCTAAAAGTAAACAATGAAACTAAATTTAAAAATGCCCAAATGTAAACAAAGACCTAAATTTAAACAGATCACATATATAAACAAAGACGCGAATGTAAACAACCTAAATGTAAACAAAGACGTGAATGTAAAATATGAAATAACTGTAAACAAAGGCTATAAATGTAAACATAGAACATAATAAAAATTAAACAATAACCCTAAATATAAAAAATCACTAAATGTAAACAAAAACCTAAATGTAAACAGACCCCATATGTAAGCAAAGACCCTAAATGTAAACAAAGACGTGAATGTAAACAAAGGATATAAATGTAAACAAAGAACTTAAATGTAAACAAATGTACAACAAATCTATAAGAAAAGAAAGACCTTAAATAAAAGCATATTTTAAATCTAAACTGACCCCATATGTAAACGAAGACGTTAATGTAAACAAAGACTCTAAATGTAAACAAAGGCGTGAATGTATCGAAGACCCAAATGTAAACAAAGGCAAAAAAATCACTAAATGTAAACAGATCACACATGTAAACAAAGGCGTGAATGTAAACAACCTAAATATAAACAAAGACGTGTATGTAAACAATGACATAAATGTAAACAAAGGATATAAATGTAAACATAGAACATAATAAAAATTAAACAATAACCCTAAATATAAAAAATCAATAAATGTAAACAAAAACCTAAATGTAAACAGACCCCATATGTAAACAAAGACCCTAAATGTAAACAAAGACGTGAATGTGAACAAAGATCTAAATGTAAACAAAGACTATAAATGGAAACAAAGAACCTAAATGGAAACAAAGACTACAATAATAAACAGAGATCTATAAGAAAAGAAAGACCTGAAATAAAAAGAAGCTTTAAATGTAAACAGTCCCCATAAGGAAAAAAAGACGTGAATGTAAACAAAATCGTGAATGTAAACAAAGACCTAATTGTAAACAAAGGCTATAAATGTAAACAAAGAACTTAAATGTAAACAAATACTTGAATGTAAACAATGACATAAATGTAAACAAAGGCTATAAATGTAAACAAAGAACATAATTAAACATAGAATTTAATGAAAAAGATTATAAATGTAAACAAAGATCTGAAAGTAAACAATGATCCTAAATTTAAAAATGCCTAAATGTAAACAAAGACCTAAATGTAACTGACTATTTTACATTTAGGTCTTTGTTTACATTTAGAGTTTCTGTTTACATTTCATGCTTGTGTTACAGATTTAGGGATTTTTTATGTTTAGTTTATTGTTAACTTTTAGATGTTTGTTTATATTGGTAGTCTTTGTTTACATTCACGTCTTTGTTTACATTTAGGTACTTTTTTTACATTCATGTTTACGTTTAGTGATTTTTGTTTACATTTAGTGATTTTTTATATTTAGGGTGATTGTTTACATTTAAGTCATTGTTTACATTCACGTCTTTGTTTACATTCAGGTTATTTACATTCACGTCTATGTCTACATTTAAGATCTTTTTTTACATTCATGTCTTTGTTTACATATGGGGTCTGTGTACATTTAGGTTTTTGTTTACATTTATTGATTTTTTATATTTAGGGTGATTGTTTAATTTTCATTATGTTCTATGTTTACATTTATAGCCTTTATTTACATTTATGTCATTCTCTACATTCACGTCTTTGTTTCCATATGTGATCTTTTTACATTTAAAGTCTATTTTAATTTAAGGTGTTTCTTTTTTTATTATCTCTGTATATTATTGTAGTCTTTGTTTGCATTTAAGAGTTGCATTTAAACAGAAATCAAATAGAGAAGAAAGACCTTAAATAAAAACAGATATTAAATGTAAACAGACCCCATATGAAAACAGACGTGAATTTAAACAAAGACACTAAATGTAAAAAAAGACGTGAATGTAAACAATGACAGAAATGTTAACAAAGGCTATAAATGTATACAAAGAACATAATTAAACAAGGAACCTAATGAAAAAAGATTATAAATGTAAACAATGATCTAAAAGTAAACAATGAACCTAAATTTAAAAACGCCTAAATGTAAACAAAGACCGAAATGTAAACTGACCCCATATGTAAACAAAGACGTGAATGTATCGAAGACCTAAATATAAACAAAGACTACAAATATAAACAAAGATATAAAAGATAACAATGACCCTAAATATAAAAGATCACTGAATGTATACACAGGCATGAAATGTAAACAGACACTAAATGTAAACAATGACCTAAATGGAATATACCCCATATGCAAACAAAGACCCTAAATGTAAACAAAGACGTGAATGTAAACAAAGACCCTTAATGTAAACAAAGACGTGAATGTAAAGAATGACATAAATGTTAACAAAGGCTATAAATGTAAACAAAGAACATAATTAAACATAGAATTTAAAGAAAAAGATTATAAATGTAAACAAAGATCTAAAAGTAAACAATGACCCAAAATTTAAAAATGCCTAAATGTAAACAAAGACCTAAATGTAAACTGACCCCATATGTAAACGAAGACGTGAATGTAAACAAAGACTACAAATATAAACAAAGATATAAAAGTTAACTATCAGCCTAAATATAAAAGATCCCTGAATGTATGCACAGGCATGAAATGTAAACAGAGACTAAATGTAAACAAATAATCTAAATGTAAACAAAGACTTAAATGTAAACAAAGCCTAAATATAAAAAATCCCCTAAATATAAAAAATATCTAAATATAAATAAAAGCCTAAATATAAAAAATCCGCCTAAATATATAAAATCACCCTAAATATAAAAAATCAATAAATGTAAACAAAAACCTAAATGTACACAGACCCCATATGTAAACAAAGACATGAATGTAAAAAAAGATCTTAAATGTAAACAAAGACGTGAATGTAAATAACCTGAATGTAAACAAAGACGTGAATGTAAACAATGACTTAAATGTAAACAATCACCCTAAATATAAAAAATCACTAAATGTAAACAAAAATCACTAAATGTAAACATGAATGTAAAAAAAGTACCTAAATGTAAACAAAGACGTGAATGTAAACAAAGACTACCAATATAAACAAACATCTAAAAGTTAACAATAAACTAAATATAAAAAATCCCTAAATCTGTAACACAAGCATGAAATGTAAACAGAAACTTTAAATGTAAACAAAGACCTAAATGTAAAATACTCCCTATGTAAACAAAGACCGAAATTTAAACAAGTGTATAATAACCCATATTTAAGCAAAAACCCTAAATGTAAACAAAGACATGAATGTAAACAAAGGATATAAATGTAAACAAAGAACTTAAATGTAAACAAATGTACAACAAATCTATAAGAAAAGAAAGACCTTAAATAAAAGCATATTTTAAATGTAAACTGACCCCATATGTAAACATAGACGTTAATGTAAACAAAGACTCTAAATGTAAACAAAGGCGTGAATGTATCGAAGACCCAAATGTAAACAAAGGCAAAAAAATCACTAAATGTAAACAAAAACCTAAATGTAAACAGATCACACATGTAAAGAAAGGCGTGAATGTAAACAACCTAAATATAAACAAAGACGTGTATGTAAACAATGACATAAATGTAAACAAAGGATATAAATGTAAACATAGAACATAATAAAAATTAAACAATAACCCTAAATATAAAAAATCAATAAATGTAAACAAAAACCTAAATGTAAACAGACCCCATATGTAAACAAAGACCCTAAATGTAAACAAAGACGTTAATGTGAACAAAGATCTAAATGTAAACAAAGACTATAAATGGAAACAAAGAACCTAAATGGAAACAAAGACTACAATAATAAACAGAGATCTATAAGAAAAGAAAGACCTGAAATAAAAAGAAGCTTTAAATGTAAACAGTCCCCATAAGGAAAAAAAGACGTGAATGTAAACAAAGTCGTGAATGTAAACAAAGACCTAATTGTAAACAAAGGCTATAAATGTAAACAAAGAACTTAAATGTAAACAAAGACGTGAATGTAAACAATGACATAAATGTAAACAAAGGCTATAAATGTAAACAAAGAACATAATTAAACATAGAATTTAATGAAAAAGATTATAAATGTAAACGAAGATCTGAAAGTAAACAATGATCCTAAATTTAAAAATGCCTAAATGTAAACAAAGACCTAAATGTAAACTGACCACATATGTAAACGAAGACATGAATGTAAACAAAGACTACAAATATAAACAAAGATATAAAAGTTAACAATGAGCCTAAATATAAAAGATACCTGAATGTATACACAGGCATGAAATTCAAACAGAGACTAAATGTAAACAAAGACTCTAAACGTAAACAGACTTAAATGTAAACAAAGTCTATAAATGTAAAACACGAACTTAAATTTAAACAAAGCCTACAATAATAAACAGAGATAAAAAAAGAAACAACTTAAATAAAAACAGACATTAAATGTAAAAAGATCACATATGGAAACAAAGACGTGAATGTAAACAACGTAAATGTAAACAAAGACTTGAATGTAAACAATGACATAAATATAAACAAAGGCTATAAATGTAAACATAGAACATAATGAAAATTAAACAATCACCCTAAATATAAAAAATCAATAAATGTAAACAAAAACCTAAATGTAAACAGACCCCATATGTAAACAAAGACATGAATGTAAATAAAGATCCTAAATGTAAACAAAGACGTGAATGTGAACAAAGATCTAAATGGAAACAAAGACTATAAATGGAAACAAAGAACCTAAATGGAAACAAAGACTACAATAATAAACAGTGATCTATAAGAAAAGAAAGACCTGAAATAAAAAGAATCTTTAAATGTAAGTCCCCATATGGAAAAAAAGACGTGAATGTAAACAAAGACCTTATTGTAAACAAAGGCTATAAATGTAAACAAAGAACTTAAATGTAAACAAAGACGTGAATGTAAACAATGACATAAATGTAAACAAAGGACATAATTAAACATAGAATTTAATGAAAAAGATTATAAATGTAAACAAAGATCTAAAAGTAAACAATTACCCTAAATTTAAAAATGCCAAAAATGTAAACAAAGTCCTAAATGTAAACTGACCCCATATGTAAACGAAGACGTGAATGTAAACAAAGACTACAAATATAAACAAAGATGTAAAAGTTAACAATGAGCCTAAAAAAAAGGTCCCTGAATGTTTACACAGGCATGAAATGTAAACAGAGACTAAATGTAAACAAAGACTCTAAATGAAAACAAAGACTTAAATGTAAACAAAGTCTATAAATGTAAACAACGAACTTAAATGTATACAAAAACTACAATAATAAACAGAGATAAAAAAGAAACACCTTAAATAAAAACAGACTTTAAATGTAAGAAGATCACATATGGAAACAAAGACGTGAATGTAAACAACCTAAATGTAAACAAAGACGTGAATGTAAACAATGATATAAATGTAAACAAAGGCTATAAATGTAAACATAGAACATAATGAAAATTAAACAATCACCCTAAATATAAAAAATCAATAAATGTAAACAAAAACCTAAATGTAAACAGACCCCATATGTAAACAAAGACATGAATGTAAATAAAGATCCTAAATGTAAACAAAGACGTGAATGTAAACAAAGACTCGTATCGAAGACCGAGTCTTTGTTTACTTTACACATAACTTTTAGATCATAAACAACGATCTAAAAGTTAACAATGAACCTAAATATAAAAAATCCCTAAATATATACACATGCATGAAATGTAAACAGACTCTAAATGTAAACAAAGACCTAAATGTAAAATACCCCATATGTAAACAAAGACCCTAAATGTAAACAATGACATAAATGTAAAAAAAGGCTATAAATGTAAACAAAGAACATAATTAAACATAGAATTTAATGAAAAAGATTATAAATGTAAACAAAGATCTAAAAGTAAACAATGGCCCTAAATTAAAAAAATGCCTAAATGTAAACAAAGACCTAAATTAAACAAAGACCTAAATGTAAACTGACCCCATATGTAAACGAAGACGTGAATGTAAACAAAGACTACAAATATAAACAAAGATATAAATGTTAACAATGAGCCTAAATATAAAAGATCCCTGAATGTATACACAGGCATGAAATGTAAACAGTGACTAAATGTAAACAAAGACTCTACATGTAAACAAAATCTATAAATGTAAACAACGAACTTAAATGTAAACAAAGACTACAATAATAAACAGAGATAAAAAAAGGAACACCTGAAATAAAAACGGACTTTAAATGTAAAAAGATCACACATGGAAACAAAGACGTGAGTGTAAACAACCTAAATGTAAACAAAGGCGTGAATGTAAACAATGACATAAATGTAAACAAAGGCTATAAATGTAAACAAAGAACATAATTAAACAAGGAACCTAATGAAAAAAGATTATAAATGTAAACAATGATCTAAAAGTAAACAATGAACCTAAATTTAAAAATTCCTAAATGTAAACAAAGACCTAAATGTAAACTGACCCCATATGTAAACAAATACGTGAATGTATCGAAGACCTAAATATAAACAAAGACTACAAATATAAACAAAGATATAAAAGTTAACAATGACCCTAAATATAAAAGATCCCTGAATGTATACACAGGCATGAAATGTAAACAGACTCTAAATGTAAACAATGACCTAAATGGAATATACCCATATGTAAACAAAGACCCTAAATGTAAACAAAGACGTGAATGTAAACAAAGACCCTTAATGTAAACAAAGACGTGAATGTAAAGAATGACATAAATGTTAACAAAGGCTATAAATGTAAACAAAGACGATAATTAAACATTGAATTTAAAGAAAAAGATTATAAATGTAAACAAAGATCTAAAAGTAAACAATGACCCAAAATTTAAAAATGCCTAAATGTAAATAAAGACCTAAATGTAAACTGACCCCATATGTAAACGAAGACGTGAATGTAAACAAAGACTACAAATATAAACAAAGATATAAAAGTTAACTATCAGCCTAAATATAAAAGATCCCTGAATGTATGCACAGGCATGAAATGTAAACAGAGACTAAATGTAAATAAATAATCTAAATGTAAACAAAGACTTAAATGTAAACAAAGCCTATAAATGTAAACAACGAACTTAAATGCAAATAAAGACTACAATAATATACAGAGATAATAAAAAAAGAAACACCTTAAATTAAAATAGACTTTGAATGTAAAAAGATCACATATGGAAACAAAGACGTGAATGTAGAGAATGACATAAATGTAAATAAAGGCTATAAATGTAAACATAGAACATAATGAAAATTAAACAATCACCCTAAATATAAAAAATCAATAAATGTAAACAAAAACCTAAATGTACACAGACCCCATATGTAAACAAAGACATGAATATAAAAAAAGATCTTAAATGTAAACAAAGACGTGAATGTAAATAACCTGAATGTAAACAAAGACGTGAATGTAAACAATGATTAAATGTAAACAATCACCCTAAATATAAAAAATCACTAAATGTAAACAAAAATCACTAAATGTAAACAAAAATCACTAAATGTAAACATGAATGTAAAAAAAGTACCTAAATGTAAACAAAGACGTGAATGTAAACAAAGATTACCAATATAAACAAACATCTAAAAGTTAACAATAAACTAAATATAAAAAATCCCTAAATCTGTAACACAAGCATGAAATGTAAACAGAAACTCTAAATGTAAACAAAGACCTAAATGTAAAATACTCCCTATGTAAACAAAGACCGAAATTTAAACAAGTGTATAATAACCCATATTTAAGCAAAAACCCTAAATGTAAACAAAGACATGAATGTAAACAAATTATATAAATGTAAACAAAGAACTTAATGTAAACAAATGTACAAAAAAATCTATAAGAAAAGAAAGACCTTAAATAAAAGCATATTTTAAATGTAAACTGACCCCATATGTAAACGAAGACGTTAATGTAAACAAAGACTCTAAATGTAAACAAAGGCGTGAATGTATCGAAGACCCAAATGTAAACAAAGGCAAAAAAATCACTAAATATAAACAAAAACCTAAATGTAAACAGATCACACATGTAAACAAAGGCGTGAATGTAAACAACCTAAATATAAACAAAAATGTGTATGTAAACAATGACATAAATGTAAACAAAGGATATAAATGTAAACATAGAACATAATAAAAATTAAACAATAACCCTAAATATAAAAAATCAATAAATGTAAACAAAAACCTAAATGTAAACAGACCCCATATGTAAACAAAGACCCTAAATGTAAACCAAGACGTGAATGTGAACAAAGATCTAAATGTAAACAAAGGCTATAAATGGAAACAAAAAACCTAAATGGAAACAAAGACTACAATAATAAACAGAGATCTATAAGAAAAGAAAGACCTGAAATAAAAAGAAGCTTTAAATGTAAACAGTCCCCATAAGGAAAAAAAGACGTGAATGTAAACAAAGTCGTGAATGTAAACAAAGACCTAATTGTAAACAAAGGCTATAAATGTAAACAAAGAACTTAAATGTAAACAAAGACGTGAATGTAAACAATGACATATATGTAAACAAAGGCTATAAATGTAAACAAAGAACATAATTAAACATAGAATTTAATGAAAAAGATTATAAATGTAAACAAAGATCTGAAAGTAAACAATGATCCTAAATTTAAAAATGCCTAAATGTAAACAAAGACCTAAATGTAAACTGACCCCATATGTAAACGAAGACGTGAATCTAAACAAAGACTACAAATATAAAAAAAGATATAAAAGTTAACAATGAGCCTAAATATAAAAGATACCTGAATGTATACACAGGCATGATATTCAAACAGAGACTAAATGTAAACAAAGACTCTAAACGTAAACAGTCTTAAATGTAAACAAAGTCTATAAATGTCAAACACGAACTTAAATTTAAACAAAGCCTACAATAATAAACAGAGATAAAAAAAAGAAACAACTTAAATAAAAACAGACATTAAATGTAAAAAGATCACATATGGAAACAAAGACGTGAATGTAAACAACGTAAATGTAAACAAAGACTTGAATGTAAACAATGACATAAATATAAACAAAGGCTATAAAAGTAAACACAGAACATAATGAAAATTAAACAATCACCCTAAATATAAAAAATCAATAAATGTAAACAAAAACCTAAATGTAAACAGACCCCATATGTAAACAAAGCCATGAATGTAAATAAAGATCCTAAATGTAAACAAAGACGTGAATGTAAACAAAGACTCGTATCGAAGACCGAGTCTTTGTTTACTTTACACATAACTTTTAGATCATAAACAATGATCTAAAAGTTAACAATGAACCTAAATATAAAAAATCTCTAAATATATACACATGCATGAAATGTAAACAGACTCTAAATGTAAACAAAGACCTAAATGTAAAATACCCCATATGTAAACAAAGACCCTAAATGTAAACAATCACATAAATGTAAAAAAAGGCTATAAATGTAAACAAAGAACATAATTAAACATAGAATTTAATGAAAAAGATTATAAATGTAAACAAAAATCTAAAAGTAAACAATGGCCCAAAATTAAAAAAATGCCTAAATGTAAACAAAGACCTAAATTAAACAAAGACCTAAATGTAAACTGACCCCATATGTAAACGAAGACGTGAATGTAAACAAAGACTACAAATATAAACAAAGATATAAATGTTAACAATGAGCCTAAATATAAAAGATCCCTGAATGTATACACAGGCATGAAATGTAAACAGAGACTAAATGTAAACAAAGACTCTACATGTAAACAAAATCTATAAATGTAAACAACGAACTTAAATGTAAACAAAGACTACAATAATAAACAGAGATAAAAAAGAAACACCTTAAATAAATACAGACTTTAAATGTAAAAAGATCACATATGGAAACAAAGACGTGAGTGTAAACAACCTAAATGTAAACAAAGGCGTGAATGTAAACAATGACATAAATGTAAACAAAGGCTATAAATGTAAACATAGAACATAATGAAAATTTAACAATCACCCTGAATATAAAAAATCAATATATGTAAACAAAAACCTAAATGTAAACAGACGCCATTTGTAAACAAAGACATGAACGTAAAAAAAGATCCTAAATGTTAATAAAGACGTGAATGTAAACAAAAACTAGAATCGAAGACCTAAATGTAAACAAAGGCTATAAATGTAAAGAAAGAATAAATATAAGCAAAGACAACAAATATAAACAATGATCTAAAAGCTAACAATGACTCTAAATATAAAAAATCCCAAATATATACACAGGCATGAAATGTAAACAGACACTAAATGTAAACAAAGACGTGAATGTAAACAATAATCTAAATGTAAACAAAGCCGTGATGGTAAAGAAAGACTCTAAATATAAACAGAGACGTGTATGCATCAAAGACCTAAATGTAAAGAAAGGCAATAACTGTAAACAAAAACTACAAATATAAACAATAATCTAAAAGTTAACAATGGCCCTAAATATAAAAAATCCCTAAATATATACACAGGCATGAAATGTAAACTGACTCTAAATGTAAACAAAGTCCTAAATGTAAAATACCCCATATGTAAACAAAGACCCTAAATGTAAACAAAGACGTAAATGTAAACAAAGGCAATAAATGGAAACAAAGAACCTAAATGGAAACAAAGACTACAATAATAAACAGAGATCTATAAGGAAAGAAAGACCTGAAATAAAAGAAATTTTTAAATGTAAACAGACCCCATATGTAAAAAAGACGTGAATGTAAACAAAGGCGTGAATGTAAACAAAGACCTAATTGTAAACAAAGGCTATAAATGTAAACAAATAACCTAATAAAACAAAGACCATAATAAAAAAAGATTATAATTGTAAACAAAGACTACAAATATAAACAGAGATCTAAAATTAAACAATCACCCTAAATCTAAAAAATCACTAAATGTAAACAAAACCGAAATGTAAACAGACCCCATATGTATACAAAGACGTGAATGTAAAAAAAGACCCTAAATGTAAACAAAGACGTGAATGTATCAAAGACCTAAATGTAAACAAATGCTATAAATGTAAACATAGAACATAATGAAAAAAGATAATAAATGGAAACAAAGACTACAAATATAAACAAAATCTAAAAGTAAAAAATGACCCTAAATATAAAAAATATCTAAATATAAATAAAGATCTAAATGTAAACAGACACCATATGTAAACAAAGACGTGAAAGAAAACAAAGAATCTAAATATAAACAAAGATGTGAATGTATCGAAGAGCTAAATGTAAACAAAGGCTATAAATATAAACAAAGACAGCAAATATAAACAAAGATCTAAAAGTTAACAATGACCCTAAATATAAAAAATCCCTAAATATATACACAGGCATTAAATGTGAACAGAGACTCTAAATGTAAACAAAATCTCTAAATGTAAACAATTACCTAAATGTAAGATACCCCATATGTAAACAAAGACCGAAATGTAAAATACCCCATATGTAAGCAAAAACCCTAAATGTAAACAAAGACGTGAATGTAAACAAACACATAAATGTAAACAAAGGCTATAAATATAAGCAAGGACAACAAATATAAACAAAGATCTAAAAGTTAACAATGACCCTAAACATAAAAAATCCCTAAATATATACACAGGCATTAAATGTAAACAGAGACTCTAAATGTAAACAAAATCTCTAAATGTAAACAATTACCTAAATGTAAGATACCCCATATGTAAACAAAGATCGAAATGTAAAATACCCCATATGTAAGCAAAACCCCTAAATGTAAACAAAGACGTGAATGTAAAGAAAGGCTATAAATGTAAACAAAGATCTTAAATGTAAACAAAGACTACAATTAAAGAGAGATCAAAAGAAAAGAAACACCTTAAATAAAAAGATACTTTAAATGTAAACACACACCATATATAAACAAAAACGTGAATGTAAAGAAAGACCCTTAATGTAAACAAAGACATGAATGTAAAGAATGACATAAATGTTAACAAAGGATATAAATATATAATGTAAACATACAGAACAGAAATAAACATAGAACCTAATGAAAAAGATTATAAATGTAAACAAAGATCTAAAAGTAAACAATGAACCTAAATTTAAAAATGCCCAAATGTAAAAAAAGACTTAAATTTAAACAGATCACATATGGAAACAAAGACGTGAGTGTAAACAACCTAAATGTAAACAAAGGCGTGAATGTAAACAATGACATAAATGTAAACAAAGGCTATAAATGTAAACATAGAACATAATGAAAATTAAACAATCACCCTGAATATAAAAAATCAATAAATGTAAACAAAAACCTAAATGTAAACAGACGCCATTTGTAAACAAAGACATGAACGTAAAAAAAGATCCTAAATGTTAATAAAGACGTGAATGTAAACAAAAACTAGAATCGAAGACCTAAATGTAAACAAAGGCTATAAATGTAAAGAAAGAATAAATATAAGCAAAGACAACAAATATAAACAATGATCTAAAAGCTAACAATGACTCTAAATATAAAAAATCCCAAATATATACACAGGCATGAAATGTAAACAGACACTAAATGTAAACAAAGACGTGAATGTAAACAATAATCTAAATGTAAACAAAGCCGTGATGGTAAAGAAAGACTCTAAATATAAACAGAGACGTGTATGCATCAAAGACCTAAATGTAAAGAAAGGCAATAACTGTAAACAAAAACTACAAATATAAACAATAATCTAAAAGTTAACAATGGCCCTAAATATAAAAAATCCCTAAATATATACACAGGCATGAAATGTAAACTGACTCTAAATGTAAACAAAGTCCTAAATG
This sequence comes from Salticus scenicus, assembly GCA_963930645.1. NCBI lineage: Eukaryota > Metazoa > Arthropoda > Arachnida > Araneae > Salticidae > Salticus > Salticus scenicus. The sequence continues at coordinate 85,023 of CAWVNO010001140.1, read as the reverse complement.
TAAAATACCCCATATGTAAACAAAGACCCTAAATGTAAACAAAGACGTAAATGTAAACAAAGGCAATAAATGGAAACAAAGAACCTAAATGGAAACAAAGACTACAATAATAAACAGAGATCTATAAGGAAAGAAAGACCTGAAATAAAAGAAATTTTTAAATGTAAACAGACCCCATATGTAAAAAAGACGTGAATGTAAACAAAGGCGTGAATGTAAACAAAGACCTAATTGTAAACAAAGGCTATAAATGTAAACAAATAACCTAATAAAACAAAGACCATAATAAAAAAAGATTATAATTGTAAACAAAGACTACAAATATAAACAGAGATCTAAAATTAAACAATCACCCTAAATCTAAAAAATCACTAAATGTAAACAAAACCGAAATGTAAACAGACCCCATATGTATACAAAGACGTGAATGTAAAAAAAGACCCTAAATGTAAACAAAGACGTGAATGTATCAAAGACCTAAATGTAAACAAATGCTATAAATGTAAACATAGAACATAATGAAAAAAGATTATAAATGGAAACAAAGACTACAAATATAAACAAAATCTAAAAGTAAAAAATGACCCTAAATATAAAAAATATCTAAATATAAATAAAGATCTAAATGTAAACAGACACCATATGTAAACAAAGACGTGAAAGAAAACAAAGAATCTAAATATAAACAAAGATGTGAATGTATCGAAGAGCTAAATGTAAACAAAGGCTATAAATATAAACAAAGACAGCAAATATAAACAAAGATCTAAAAGTTAACAATGACCCTAAATATAAAAAATCCCTAAATATATACACAGGCATTAAATGTGAACAGAGACTCTAAATGTAAACAAAATCTCTAAATGTAAACAATTACCTAAATGTAAGATACCCCATATGTAAACAAAGACCGAAATGTAAAATACCCCATATGTAAGCAAAAACCCTAAATGTAAACAAAGACGTGAATGTAAACAAACACATAAATGTAAACAAAGGCTATAAATATAAGCAAGGACAACAAATATAAACAAAGATCTAAAAGTTAACAATGACCCTAAACATAAAAAATCCCTAAATATATACACAGGCATTAAATGTAAACAGAGACTCTAAATGTAAACAAAATCTCTAAATGTAAACAATTACCTAAATGTAAGATACCCCATATGTAAACAAAGATCGAAATGTAAAATACCCCATATGTAAGCAAAACCCCTAAATGTAAACAAAGACGTGAATGTAAAGAAAGGCTATAAATGTAAACAAAGATCTTAAATGTAAACAAAGACTACAATTAAAGAGAGATCAAAAGAAAAGAAACACCTTAAATAAAAAGATACTTTAAATGTAAACACACACCATATATAAACAAAGACGTGAATGTAAAGAAAGACCCTTAATGTAAACAAAGACATGAATGTAAAGAATGACATAAATGTTAACAAAGGATATAAATATATAATGTAAACATACAGAACAGAAATAAACATAGAACCTAATGAAAAAGATTATAAATGTAAACATACAGAACAGAAATAAACATAGAACCTAATGAAAAAGATTATAAATGTAAACAAAGATCTAAAAGTAAACAATGAACCTAAATTTAAAAATGCCCAAATGTAAAAAAAGACTTAAATTTAAACAGATCACATATGTAACCAAAGACGTGAATGTAAACAACCTAAATGTAAACAAAGACGTGAATGTAAACAATGACATAAATGTAAACAAAGGCTATAAATGTAAACATAGAACATAATAAAAATTAAACAATAACCCTAGATAAAAAAATCACTAAATGTAAACAAAAACCTAAATGTAAACAGACCCCATATGTAAACAAAGACCCTAAATTTAAACAAAGACGTGAATGTAAACAAAGATCTAAATGTAAACAAAGGCTATAAATGGAAACAAAGAACTTAAATGGAAACAAAGACTACAATAATAAACAGAGATCTATAAGAAAAGAAAGACCTGAAATAAAAAGAAGCTTTAAATGTAAACAGTCCCCATATGGAAAAAAGACGAGAATGTAAACAAAGTCGTGAATGTAAACAAAGACCGAATTGTAAACAAAGGCTATAAAGTTAAAGAAAGAACTGAAATGTAAACAAAGACGTGAATGTAAACAATGACATAAATGTAAACAAAGGCTATAAATGTAAACAAAGAACATAATTAAACATAGAATTTAATGAAAAAGATTATAAATGTGAACAAAGATCTAAAAGTAAACAACGACCCTAAATTTAAAAATGCCTAAATGTAAACAAAGACCTAAATGTAAACTGACCCCATATGTAAACGAAGACGTGAATGTAAACAAAGACTACATATATAAACAAAGATAAAAAATTTAACAATGAGCCTAAATATAAAAGATCCCTGAATGTATACACAGGCATGAAATGTACCCAGAGACTAAATGTAAACAAAGACTCTAAATGTAAACAAAGACTTAAAAGTAAACAAAGTCTATAAATGTAAACAACGAACTTAAATGTAAAAACAACTACAATAATAAACAGAGATAAAAAAAAGAAACACCTTAAATAAAAACAGACATTAAATGTAAAATACCCTATGTGTAAACAAAGACCCTAAATGTAAACAAAGACGTGAATGTAAACAAAGATCTAAATGTAAACAAAGGCTAAAAATGGAAACAAAGGACCTAAATTGAAACAAAGACAACAATAATAAACAAAGATCTAAAAGAAAAGAAAGACCTTAAATGAAAACAGACTTTCAATGTGAACAGACCCCATATGTAAACAAAGGCGTGAAAGTAAAGAAAGACCTTAAATGTAAACAAAGACGTGAATGTAAACAATGGCATAAGTGTTAAGAAAGGCTATAAATGTATACAAAGACGTAAATGTAAATAAATGCTTTAAATGTAAACAAAGAACAGAGTAAAACATAGAACCTAATGAAAAAAGATTACAAATGTAAACAAAGATCTAAAAGTAAACAATGACCCTTAATTTAAAAATCCCTAAATGTAAACAAAGATCTAAATGTAAACAGAGCCCATATGTAGACGAAGACGTGAATGTAAACACACTCTAAATGTGAACAAAGACGTGAATCTATCGGAGACCTCAATGTAAACAAAGGCTATAAATGTAAAGAAACACAACAAATATAACAAAGATCTAAAAGTTAACAATGACCCTAAATATTAAATATCCCTAAATGTAAACACAGGCATGAAATGTAAAAAGACTCTAAATGTAAACAAAGACGTGAATGTAAACAAAGATCTAAACGTAAACAAAGGATATAAATGAGAACAAAGAACCTAAATGCAAACGAAGACTACAATATAAACAGAGATCTATTAGAAAATAAAGACCATAAATAAAAACAGACTTTAAATGTAAACAGAACCCATATGTAAACAAAGACGTGAATGTAAACAAAGACCCTAAATGTAAACAAAGACGTGAATGTCGACAATGACATAAGTTTTAACAAAGGCTATAAATGTAAACAAAGAACATAATTAAACATAGAACCTAATGAAAAAAGATTATAAAATAAACAATGCCCCTAAATTTAAAAATCCCTAAATGTAAACAAAGACCTAAATGTAAACAGAGTCCATATGTAAACGATGACGTGAATGTAAACAAAGACTCTATATGTAAACAAAGACGTGACTGTATCGAAGACCTAAATGTAAACAAAGGGTATAAATGTAAACAAAGACAACAAATATAAAAAATGATCTAAAAGTTAACAATGACCCTAAATATAAAATATCCCTAAATGTATACATAGGCATGAAATGTAAAAACACTCTAAATGTAAACAAAGACCTAAATGTAAAATACCCCATATGTAAACAAAGACCCTAAATGTAAACAAAGACGTGAATGTAAAAAAGGATGTAAATGAAAACAAAGACTATAAATGTAAACGAAGACGTGAATGTATCGAAGACCTAAATGTAAACAAAGGCTATAATATAAACAAAGACTACAAATGTAAACAAAGATCTAAAAGTCAACAATGACCCTAAATATAAAAAATCCCTAAATGAATACACAGGCATGAAATGTAAACAGAGACACTAAATGTAAACAAAGACCTAAATGTAAAATACCCATGTGTAAACAAAGAACCTAAATGTAAACAAAGACCTAAATGTAAACAAGGGCTATAAATGGAAACAAAGAACCTAAATGGAAACAAAGACTACAATAATAAACAGAGATCTATAAGAAAAGAAAGACCTGAAATAAAAGAAATTTTTAAATGTAAACAGACCCCATATGTAAAAAAGACGTGAATGTAAACAAAGGCGTGAATGTAAACAAAGACCTAATTGTAAACAAAGGCTATAAATGTAAACAAATAACCTAATAAAACAAAGACCATAATGAAAAAAAGATTATAATTGTAAACAAAGACTACAAATATAAACAGAGATCTAAAATTAAACAGTCACCCTAAATATAAAAAATCACTAAATGTAAACAAAACCTAAATGTAAACAGACCCCATATGTATACAAAGACGTGAATGTAAAAAAAGACCCTAAATGTAAACAAAGACGTGAATGTATCAAAGACCTAAATGTAAACAAATGCTATAAATGTAAACATAGAACATAATGAAAAAAGATTATAAATGGAAACAAAGACTACAAATATAAACAAAATCTAAAAGTAAAAAATGACCCTAAATATAAAAAATATCTAAATATAAATAAAGATCTAAATGTAAACAGACCCCATATGTAAACAAAGACGTGAAAGAAAACAAAGAATCTAAATATAAACAAAGATGTGAATGTACCGAAGAGCTAAATGTAAACAAAGGCTATAAATATAAACAAAGACAGCAAATATAAACAAAGATCTAAAAGTTAACAATGACCCTAAATATAAAAAATCCCTAAATATATACACAGGCATTAAATGTGAACAGAGACTCTAAATGTAAACAAAATCTCTAAATGTAAACAATTACCTAAATGTAAGATACCCCATATGTAAACAAAGACCGAAATGTTAAATACCCCATATGTAAGCAAAAACCCTAAATGTAAACAAAGACGTGAATGTAAACAAACACCTAAATGTAAACAAAGGCTATAAATATAAGTAAAGACAACAAATATAAACAAAGATCTAAAAGTTAACAATGACCCTAAACATAAAAAATCCCTAAATATATACACAGGCATTAAATGTAAACAGAGACTCTAAATGTAAACAAAATCTCTAAATGTAAACAATTACCTAAATGTAAGATACCCCATATGTAAACAAAGATCGAAATGTGAAATACCCCATATGTAAGCAAAAACCCTGAATGTAAACAAAGACGTGAATGTAAACAAAGGCTATAAATGTAAACAAAGATCTTAAATGTAAACAAAGACTACAATTAAAGAGAGATCAAAAGAAAACAAACATCTTAAATAAAAACATACTTTAAATGAAAACACACACCATATATAAACAAAGACGTGAATGTAAAGAAAGACCCTTAATGTAAACAAAGACATGAATGTAAAGAATGACATAAATGTTAACAAAGGATATAAATATATAATGTAAACATACAGAACAGAAATAAACATAGAACCTAATGAAAGAGATTATAAATGTAAACAAAGATCTAAAAGTAAACAATGAACCTAAATTTAAAAATGCCCAAATGTAAAAAAAGACTTAAATTTAAACAGATCACATATGTAACCAAAGACGTGAATGTAAACAACCTAAATGTAAACAAAGACGTGAATGTAAACAATGACATAAATGTAAACAAAGGCTATAAATGTAAACATAGAACATAATAAAAATTAAACAATAACCCTAGATATAAAAAATCACTAAATGTAAACAAAAACCTAAATGTAAACAGACCCCATATGTAAACAAAGACCCTAAATGTAAACAAAGTCGTGAATGTAAACAAAGACCTAATTGTAAACAAAGGCTATAAAGTTAAACAAAGAACTTAAATGTAAACAAAGACGTGAATGTAAACAATGACATAAATGTAAACAAAGGCTATAAATGTAAACAAAGAACATAATTAAACATAGAATTTAATGAAAAAGATTATAAATGTGAACAAAGATCTAAAAGTATACAACGACCCTAAATTTAAAAATGCCTAAATGTAAACAAAGACATAAATGTAAACTGACCCCATATGTAAACGAAGACGTGAATGTAAACAAAGACTCTATATGTAAACAAAGACGTGACTACAAATATAAACAAAGATAAAAAATTTAACAATGAGCCTAAATATAAAATATCCCTGATTGTATACACAGGCATGAAATGTACCCAGAGACTAAATGTAAACAAAGACTCTAAATGTAAACAAAGACTTAAAAGTAAACAAAGTCTATAAATGTAAACAACGAACTTAAATGTAAAAAAAAAAAACTACAATAATAAACAGAGATAAAAAAAAGAAACACCTTAAATAAAAACAGACATTAAATGTAAAATACCCTATGTGTAAACAAAGACCCTAAATGTAAACTAAGACGTGAATGTAAACAAAGATCTAAATGTAAACAAAGGCTAAAAATGGAAACAAATGACCTAAATTGAAACAAAGACAACAATAATAAACAAAGATCTAAAAGAAAAGAAAGACCTTAAATAAAAACAGACTTTCAATGTGAACAGACCCCATATGTAAACAAAGACGTGAAAGTAAAGAAAGACCCTAAATGTAAACAAGGATGTGAATGTAAACAATGACATAAGTGTTAACAAAGGCTATAAATTTATACAAAGACCTAAATGTAAACAAAGGCTAAAAATGTAAACAAAGAACATAATTAAACATATAACCTAGTAGAAAAAGATTATAAATATAAACAAAGATCTAAAAGTAAACAATGACCCTACATTTAAAAAGCCCTAAATGTAAACAAAGACCTAAATATAAACAGAGCCCATATGTAAATGAAGACGTGAATGTAAACAAAGACTCTAAATGTAAAGAAAGACGTGAATGTATCGAAGACCTAAATGTAAACAGAGGCTATAAATGTAAACAAAGAATACAAATAACAAAGATCTAAAAGTCAACAATGACCCTAAATATAAAAAATCCCTAAATGTATACACAGGCATGAAATTTAAACAGACTCTAAATGTAAACAAAGACCTAAAAGTAAAATACCCCATATGTAAACAAAGGCCCGAAATGTAAACAAAGACGTGAATGTAAACAAAGATCTAAATGGAAACAAAGGCTATAAATGGAAACAAAGAACCTAAATGGGAACAAAGACTACAATAATAAACAGAGATCTATAAGAAAAGAAAGACTATAAATAAAAACAGACTTTAAATGTAAAGAGAACCCATATGAAAACAAAGACGTGAATGTAAACAAAAATGTGAATGTAAACAAAGACCTAATTGTAAACAGAGCCCATATGTAGACGAAGACGTGAATGTAAACACACTCTAAATGTGAACAAAGACGTGAATGTATCGAAGACCTCAATGTAAACAAAGGCTATAAATGTAAACAAAGACAACAAATATAACAAAGATCTAAAAGTTAACAATGAACCTAAATATTAAATATCCCTAAATGTAAACACAGGCATGAAATGTAAAAAGACTCAAAATGTAAACAAAGATCTAAAGTAAATACCCCATATGTAAACAAAGACCCTAAATGTAAACAAAGACGTGAATGTAAACAAAGATCTAAACGTAAACAAAGGATATAAATGAGAACAAAGAACCTAAATGCAAACGAAGACTACAATATAAACAGAGATCTATTAGAAAATAAAGACCATAAATAAAAACAGACTTTAAATGTAAACAGAACCCATATGTAAACAAAGACGTGAATGTAAACAAAAATGTGAATGTAAACAAAGACCTAATTGTAAACGAAGACTATAAATGTAAACAGAGACTCTAAATGTAAAAAAAGACGTGAATGTATCGAAGACCTAAATGTAAACAAAGGCTATAAATGAAAACAAAGACTACAAATATAAACAAAGATCTAAAAGTCAACAATGACCCTAAATATAAAAAATTCTTAAATGTATACACAGGCATGAAATGTAAACAGAGACACTAAATGTAAACAAAGACCTAAACGTAAAATATCCCATATGTAAACAAAGACGTGAATGTAAACAAAGATCTAAATGTAAAGAAATGCTAAATATGAATACATAGAACATAAATAAAACAGACTACAATAATAAACAAAGATCTAAAAGAAAAGAAAGACCTTAAATAAAAACAGACTTTAAATATAAACAGACCCCATATGTAAACAAAGACGTGAATGTAAACAAAGACCCTAAATGTAAACAAAGACGTGAATGTCGACAATGACATAAGTTTTAACAAAGGCTATAAATGTAAACAAAGAACATAATTAAACATAGAACCTAATAAAAAAGATTATAAATGTAAACAATGACCTAAAATAAACAATGACCCTAAATTTAAAAATCCCTAAATGTAAACAAACACCTAAATGTAAACAGAGTCCATATGTAAACGAAGACGTGAATGTAAACAAAGACTCTATATGTAAACAAAGACGTGACTGTATCGAAGACCTAAATGTAAACAAAGGGTATAAATGTAAACAAAGACAACAAATATAAAAAATGATCTAAAAGTTAACAATGACCCTAAATATAAAATATCCCTAAATGTATACATAGGCATGAAATGTAAAAACACTCTAAATGTAAACAAAGACGTGAATCTAAAAAAGGATCTAAATGTAAACAAAGACTATAAATGTAAACAAAGACTCTAAATGTAAACGAAGACGTGAATGTATCGAAGACCTAAATGTAAACAAAGGCTATAAATGTAAACAAAGACTACAAATGTAAACAAAGATCTAAAAGTCAACAATGACCCTAAATATAAAAAATCCCTAAATGAATACACAGGTGTCGGGGAGGAAGAGAATGGAGAAGGAGGCAGGATACGATGCGCAGAACAGAACTCTTGTGTGACAGGACGGAGCTGATTGAGTCAGTCGCCGAATCGAATCGAAGAGAGATGCAATGCATCTAAAACCCAGCAAACAAACTTTCTTAATATAATTCTTATTCGTCATTATTCGAGTCAAATAACATAAGTTAGTATTGTAACAATAAATCGTTTGCTAAGCAGAATTTAGAGGTCTGAGTCGATGTATTGGCAGTTCTAGTTTTACTTTCACCCGGGAAATCTGGCAGATAGGGTAAGTAGATTTAAACTTATTCTCATTTAATTATATGCTGATTTGTGTTTAAGTAAGAGTTGCAAAATTTGAATTTAAAATAAATGCGTTAGACCTTCGTAATCCGAGATGCTAAATTAAATTAATCCTAAATCGAAATTCATAAAATTGAAACTTAGTCGAAATTCTTTAGTGGCTTCATAGCCATAGTGGTCCGTCGATTCACGGAGGCTTAATTACCTATTAATTAGATAATTAATCGTAACTCGTTAAATTAAAAAAAAAATTGTAAAGTGAAAAAATTCTTTTGTTTACGTAGGATTAAATTATCTGTATAAGAACTTTAAAGTAAATTAAAATTAATCTGTTGAAATAAATCATTAATACAAGGTTAAATTGTTTTGATATAAAACGTAATTCAAAGTAGTTTCGCTTTCATGCTTACGTAGAAGTTTTGTTTTGAGAGAAAACGTAATTCAAAATAGTTTGGGTTTCAAACCGAAAGTTTCAGTTTGGAATTTCAGAAATAAACTTTCATGTTAAGTAATTGTTGAATAAATGAGTGTATGAGATTGAAAAGGGTGCATTTAATATTTTATTAGTTTATTTATTTCAGTAAAAAAAAAAAAAGAACTATTCTATTATGTGTGTTTCTTTTCAATTGTTCTTATATTTTTTGTTTTGTTTTACTTCCTGATCTGCAGAATAATAATTTAATTCAATCGATTAATTCATATTTAAATTTAATTGTTTGTAATTAGTTTGCTCATAAGATGGGCAGAAAGGGAAAAACAAGGGCGAATGACGCCGAACAGAGTGCGTTGTTCCCAAAATCTAATAAAGTGATAAAATTTGAAAATGTAATTAAAGAAATAGAATTTATAAAATCGAAAGTCAATGATTGTGATAAAGGCGATCAAGCCAGATTAATAATCTTAAAAGATAAGGTAAATGCACTGGAGGTTAAATTCGAGGAAATAGTTACAAATTTTTCCGAAGAGGAAAACGATGAAAACTCTGAAGAGGTGTTAAAGAATAGGGACATTCTGTTGGAATTATCCGTTGTATTAGAGAGTAAATCGCAATCAAATACTCCAAATGTAAATAATGATGCACGTACCAAACCCGGGACTTCTGTTAATTCGCATATTAGTCTCCCTAAACTTGAAATTCCTTATTTTTACGGGGATAATGAATCTTGGTTGTCATTTAAAAATTTATTTAAATCATCTATTCTGGATAATGACAGCCTTAGTGAGGTTGAAAAGTTACAGTACCTCCAATCGTGTGTAAGAGGTAGTGCATCAAAACTTATTCGTGGATTTTCGTTACAATCGGAAAATCTTAAACACTGTTGGGAAATTCTTACTCAGCGCTACGAAAATAAACGTCAATTAGCTATAACTCAAATAAATAAAATCTTTTCAGTAAAAGTAAACAAAGCGGATGATCCTAAATCGTTTTTCAATTTAATAGATACTTGTAACGAAGCGGTGCGAAATTTATCGACCCTCGGATTGGAATCTAATCCTCTTAGCGATCTTATTCTTATAAATTTCATGATTTCAAAATTGGATTCATCCGTTAGGCATAGGTGGGAGCTCAGTCTAGAGAATACGCAAACTATTCCCGATTTAAATTCGTTTCGTACATTCATTGAAAGGGAGGCGTCGAGTCAAACAAAGCTTGAAAATAAACCAGGAATGTTTAAGAAGCCAGTTGAAGGTAGTAGTGTAAAAAAATCTTGTGTCAATAATTCAATAATAGTCAAAGAAAATAAATGCGTCGCCTGTTCTCAAGTACATCAATTGTTTAAATGTCCCAAATTCAATCGAATTAGTGTTCAGGAGCGATGGGACTTAGTTAAATCAAAATCACTGTGTGAAAATTGTTTGCGAACTAATCATCAAGTGCGTCAATGTAGAATTAATATTAAATGTAAAGTATGTGCAGGTTCACATCACACTCTTCTGCACATTTATGCACAGAATTCTGCAGATCAGGGAGGCGGCCTTGTTACTACGTCGGTGGCCAATAGTTCACAATCTAATGCAAATTTTAGTAACCTAAAGGTGTTATTGGCTACTGCCCTTATAAAGGTTAGGTCACCTAACGGCAAAATTATTCAATGTCGGGCGTTAGTTGATAGTGCCTCACAAAATAGTCTTATAACGAAGGAGTGCGTTGAGAAGCTAAATTTGCCTTTGTTTGGCACTTCTCATCGACTTATAGGCATAAACGGTCTTTCCGCAGAAACTGTTTTAAATTTTACGGAATTCTCATTCTCGCCATATTTCGCTAACGAGTATAGGAACTTGAAAGCGCTAGTAGTAAATAGGGTTACTACCCCTCTGCCAAATTTCCGGGTGCAAACGACGTCTTGGCCACATACAAAAAATCTGCAGTTGGCTGATATGAATTTCTTCAAGCAAAAACCAATCGAAGTATTATTAGGCGCAGATATTTTTGCGTCACTAATTTGTGGCACACCAGTATCGGGAAGGCCAGGAGAACCATCTGCCATTCCCAGTTCACTTGGGTATTTACTCAGTGGCCCCCTCTCAAGGGATGGAATGGAACCAGAATCAACATATAGCTCATCGTTACACTGCCTTAACTTGAACGATTTTTTTGACAATCAGCCCATAATATCTTCTAAGAGTGAAACCGAAGCCGATCCGGCAGAGGAACTATATAAATCTTCCACCAAGCGCAACCCCGAAGGCCGCTATGTCGTAAAATTACCCCTCCATGATGAGATAGATTTGGGTGAAAGTGCCAACTGTGCACTAAAAATGTTTAAGAAACTGGAAAATCGATTTGCGCAGAATCCCAACCTAAAAAAGGAGTATGCTCAGTTTATGTGTGAGTACTCCGATCTAGGTCATATGACTTTACTAAGGGCTGAAGAGCTTAATCGCCAACCCAATTATTATATGCCCCATCATGGAGTTATAAATGAAAATAGTAGCACTACGAAACTACGGGTAGTGTTCAATGCGTCGGCCGTAACTACAAATGGCAAATCCCTGAACTCCAATTTGCACAAAGGGCCAAAACTTCAATCTAGTATATTTTGCAATTTGATTCGATTCCGTTTAAATAAAGTCGCCCTCTCGAGTGATATCGAGAAAATGTTTAGGCAAATTCTAATCGCAGAGCCTGATACAGACTTTCAAAGAATATTTTGGAGGGCCAATGTTTCAGATCCACTCAGAGTGTATAAATTGAACACTGTTACTTATGGCACAGCCTGTGCTCCATTTTTAGCCCTGCGTACCATATTACAGCTATTAAACGATGAAGAACCCAATTTTCCCGTAGCTGTGCAGGCTGCCCGCAACAACCTGTATATGGACGATTTCCTTGGAGGGGCTGAAACAATCGAATCCGCTCAATCTTTGGTCACAGACCTTCAGGCATTATTTAATGCTGGGGGTTTCAAGCTGCGAAAATGGGCTTCAAATTATGTGGAAGCTCTAGTTCAGGTCCCAGAGGCTCTAAAATCAACAAATCAGGAATTATCCTTAAACCCCGATCAATCCCAACGTATTTTAGGACTAAACTGGAATTTAACATCGGATACACTGCAGGTTGGCGTCAACACAGAAGAAAACGTCAAAACTAAACGACAATTATTGTCCGTAATTGCACGCATTTTCGACCCTTTGGGTCTGTTATCCCCTGCCACTATTCTTTTAAAATTGCTTCTCCAAGATGTTTGGAAGCTAAAACTTGGTTGGGATGATCCTTTACCACCAGACATTCAAAACAGGTGGAACGAATTTTATGAAAAAATTGCTTCCTTTAAGGCCATGTCAGTACCCAGATTTTTAGACCTGAAGTCCGAACCTATTTTCCAGATTCTGGGATTTTGTGATGCGTCAACAAAGGCATATGCTGCCGTAATTTATATACGCCCAAGTCAGAACTCATCTTTAAAATTGATTGCAGCTAAAACCCGTGTAGCTCCTTTAAAACCCATTACCTTGCCTAGGTTGGAGCTATGCGCGGCTGTATTACTCTCGGAACTTTTGTCAGTCGTCCAGAGCTCGCTGGATTATCAGGTTGAGGACATTCTCCTATGGACAGACTCAACAATTGCCCGTAGTTGGATCTTAAATCCACCCTTAAAGGGCAACACATATGTCCTACACCGAGTAAACAAAATTAGAGCTCTCACAGACCCCACATCATGGCATCACTTTCCAAGCAAACATAACCCAGCAGACTGTGCAACCCGTGGGCTGTTACCCGACAAATTAAACCACTTTAACTTGTGGTGGTCTGGACCTGATTGGTCAAAGATTCCGGTCTCAGATCACGAGTCCAAGATTGCTACCTCAGTCCCATGTACAATTGTGGGAATTCCTGGACTAATAGAGTCAACTCCAATGCATGAATCCGTTATAGAGGATTTGGTTTCAAAATTTTCATCAAGTAATAAACTTTTTCGTGTAATTGAATTTATGAAGCGATTTATAAATAATATTAGAAATGCTACAAAATTGAAAGGACCAGTCTCAGTACAAGAAATTTCAGAAGCTAGAAAAATTGTTATTAAATTCGTCCAACAAAGGTCCTTTGCTTCAGAAATCGCCCTTTTGCAGCGCGGCCAACCCGTGGCAAACAGCAGTAAATTAAAAAATCTCAATGTGTTTCTTGATTCCGAAAATCTATTGAGAGTGGGAGGTAGAATTGATAAAAACATCACTCTGCCCTATGATACTAAACATCCAATACTCATACCTAAAAATCACCCTTTTACATCGACATTAATAAGACATTTTCACACGTATAGTCTTCATGGAGGTGTAGACCTAGTATTAAATCTCATTCGCCAGTCTTACTGGATTCCTGATGGTAGATCCACTGTGAAAAAAGAGCTTCGTAAATGTGTCACATGTGCCAAAGTCCAACCGACCCCAATTCAACAAATGATGGGTGACCTTCCCAGTGCAAGAGTCAACCCTTGTAGACCATTTCAACATGTTGGCCTTGATTATGCAGGCCCTATTCAAACAAAGTGTGAACATAAACGAACAAAAACAAAATTTAAGTCCTATATTTGTCTATTCATCTGCATGAGCACCAAGGCAATTCATCTCGAATTAGTCACGAGCTTATCAACTGAACATTTTTTATATGCCCTGCAAAGATTCATAGCGCGTCGAGGCTATCCTACTGACATTTATTCTGACAACGGACGCAATTTTGTGGGTGCCAATGCCCATTTAAAAGGGCTAGTAAAGCTTTCAAAAACCAATACTATCCAAGAATTTGCCACAACTAGACAAATTCATTGGCATTTTATGCCACCTTACGGGCCTAACTTTGGCGGCCTATGGGAATCTTCGGTTAAATTGGCCAAACGCCATTTACTCAAAGCGTGTAAAGGCAATTGCCTGACCTTTGAGGAGTGTGACACTATTCTAACTAACATTGAAGCCTGCTTAAATTCACGACCCTTAGTCCCACTTTCCACCGAGCCCAATAATTTCTTAGTACTTACTCCAGGACACTTCTTAATTGGGGCTCCGCTTCTCCAGCTTCCTGAACAATCTTTTAACCCCACTAATCAATTTTGTACCAGTTTTTCTTCCAGATGGAAACTCCTCCAGCAGATCAAGAAGCAATTTTGGAGCACATGGGCAAGGTCTTATTTGACTTCACTCCAGGCAAGAGAAAAATGGAAGAGTGGTAATACACATCTGCAACCTGGTCAGCTAGTCCTGGTGTTAGAGCCTTCTATTGAGCCAGCACAGTGGAACTTGGCCAGAATTCTGGACTTGCATTCTGGAGATGATGGCATCGTAAGAATCGTCACTCTGAAGACGCCATCTGGAGTCATCAAAAGACCGGTGAATCGAGTCGCCAGTCTGCCATGCTCAGCCCCCCCCCGGAGGATGTCGGGGAGGAAGAGAATGGAGAAGGAGGCAGGATACGATGCGCAGAACAGAACTCTTGTGTGACGGGACGGAGCTGATTGACTCAGTCGCCGAATCGAATCGAAGAGAGATGCAATGCATCTAAAACCCAGCAAACAAACTTTCTTAATATAATTCTTATTCGTCATTATTCGAGTCAAATAACATAAGTTAGTATTGTAACAATAAATCGTTTGCTAAGCAGAATTTAGAGGTCTGAGTCGATGTATTGGCAGTTCTAGTTTTACTTTCACCCGGGAAATCTGGCAGATAGGGTAAGTAGATTTAAACTTATTCTCATTTAATTATATGCTGATTTGTGTTTAAGTAAGAGTTGCAAAATTTGAATTTAAAATAAATGCGTTAGACCTTCGTAATCCGAGATGCTAAATTAAATTAATCCTAAATCGAAATTCATAAAATTGAAACTTAGTCGAAATTCTTTAGTGGCTTCATAGCCAACAGGTATGAAATGTAAACAGAGACACTAAATGTAAACAAAGACCTAAATGTAAAGTACCCATGTGTAAACAAAGAACCTAAATGTAAACAAAGACGTGAATGTAAACAAAGATCTAAATGTAAACAAAGGCTAAAAATGGAAACAAAGAACCTAAATGGAAACAAAGACAACAATAATAAACAAAGATCTAAAAGAAAAGAAAGACCTTAAATAAAAACAGACTTTAAATGTAAACAGACCCCATATGTAAACAAAGACGTGAATGTAAACAAAGACCCTAAATGTAAACAAAGACGTGAATGTAAACAATGACATAAGTGTTAACAAAGACTATAAATTTATACAAAGACCTAAATGTAAACAAAGGCTATAAATGTAAACAAAGAACATAATTAAACAAATAACCTAGTGGAAAAAGATTATAAATATAAACAAAGATCTAAATGTAAACAATGACGTGAATGTAAACAAAGATCTAAATGTAAACAAAGGCTAAAAATGGAAACAAAGAACCTAAATGGAAACAAAGACAACAATAATAAACAAAGATCTAAAAGAAAAGAAAGACCTTAAATAAAAACAGACTTTAAATGTAAACAGACCCCATATGTAAACAAAGACGTGAATGTAAACAAAGACCCTAAATGTAAACAAAGACGTGAATGTAAACAATGACATAAGTGTTAACAAAGACTATAAATTTATACAAAGACCTAAATGTAAACAAAGGCTATAAATGTAAACAAAGAACATAATTAAACAAATAACCTAGTGGAAAAAGATTATAAATATAAACAAAGATCTAAATGTAAACAATGACCCTACATTTAAAAAGCCCTAAATGTAAACAAAGACCTAAATATAAACAGAGCCCATATGTAAATGAAGACGTCAATGTAAACAAAGACTCTAAATGTAAAGAAAGACGTGAATGTATCGAAGACCTAAATGTAAACAGAGGCTATAATTGTAAACAAAGAATAC
This sequence comes from Salticus scenicus, assembly GCA_963930645.1. NCBI lineage: Eukaryota > Metazoa > Arthropoda > Arachnida > Araneae > Salticidae > Salticus > Salticus scenicus. Next base: position 68,430 of record CAWVNO010001140.1, on the reverse strand, counting down.
AAATAACAAAGATCTAAAAGTCAACAATGACCCTAAATATAAAAAATCCCTAAATGTATACACAGGCATGAAATTTAAACAGACTCTAAATGTAAACAAAGACCTAAAAGTAAAATACCCCATATGTAAACAAAGGCCCTAAACGCAAACAAAGGCGTGAATGTAAACAAAGATCTAAATGGAAACAAAGGCTATAAATGGAAACAAAGAACCTAAATGGGAACAAAGAAAACAATAATAAACAGAGATCTATAAGAAAAGAAAGACTATAAATAAAAACAGACTTTAAATGTAAAGAGAACCCATATGTAAACAATGACGTGAATGTAAACAAAGACCTAAATGTATACAAAGACTATAAATGTAAACAGAGACACTAAATGTAAACAAAGACGTAAATGTAAAATTCCCCATATGTAAGCAAAGACCCTAAATGCAAACAAAGACATGAATGTAAATTAAGATCTAAATGTAAACAAAGGCTATGAATGGAAACAAAGACTACAATATTAAACAGAGATCTAAATAAAAGAAATAACTTAAATAAAAGCATACTTTAAATGTAAACAGACCCCATATGTAAACATAGACGTGAATGTAAACAAAGACCCTAAATGTGAACAAAGACGTGAATGTAAACAAAGACCCTAAATGTGAACAAAGACGTGAATGTAAACAATGACATACTGTCCGTTTTCGTAAACCATGTCTACCTCTCGCGGAACGATCCTACTCGGAAAAGGGGTGATGCGTTGAATGAGATGGGCACTTAGCCAAATGCGCTTTTCGTTCTACACGTGTTCGTTCTCTTTTTATGAGTCTTCAATATTTATTTTACCTTTTTACGCGAATTTAAAGTTTAATTTTTAATTTTAATTAACAATATTTTATTTAATGTAATTTATATGACAATATGCGCGAAAAATAAAAGGTGTAAAATAATCATGATAAAAAAATCTAATGATTTGATTTAAATACGATTTTCTGTAAATTTCTGTAAAATAGAGATCCAAAAATATGGTATTTTTATTTTAGCAGTATAATTTAAAAGAAAAAAATATATTACTTTTACTACAGGTAAAGTCTACTGTAAACGTTGTTCTTTTTCTCTTCTTTTATTAATGAATTATGTAAATTTTACCTAATTTAAGTCATTTTTAATTAATTTACTACTATAATCAGTGCATGAAACAAGTGTTCAGGTATGACAGATATAGTACGAATTTAGAGATCAAGTAAGCAAATAAAAATAATTTTAACTGAAAAAAAAAAAGAAGAAGAAGAAAGAAAACAGGCATTTACATTTAAGTTTACGGATTTTATTTTGCATCGAAGAATAAAACTGATCTTCTACACTTATTTAAAAATTACAAGGGGGAAAAATCAGCATTTTGCCTTTATACGAATATAACGAAGAAGTATCGCCTCAAAATTCAATAATGTCCTGAAAAGAAAAAAAAAGAAAAAAGAAACCGCAACTTATCTCTCACTCGTAAAATGTAAACATTCTCTCATCTTCTACGCTTCTACCCTATTTTAACAAAATCAATGCAGACCTCACGCATGCGCATAGTTGAGCAGGGTCACAGCTAACGAAAACAAACAATAAGTGTTAACAAAGGCTATAAATGTATGCAGACCTAAATGTAAATAAAGGCTATAAATGTAAACAAAGAACATAATTAAACATAGAATCTAATGAAAAAAGATTATAAATGTAAACAAAGATTTAAAAGTAAACAATGATCCTAAATTTAAAAATCCCTAAATGTAAATAAAGACCTAAATGTAAACAGAGCCCATATGTAAATGAAGACGTGAATGTAAACAAAGACTCTAAATGTAAACAAAGACTATAAATGTAAACAAAGACTCTAAATGTAAACAAAGACGTGAATGTATCGAAGACCTAAATGTAAACAAAAGCTATAAATGTAAACAAAGACTACAAAGGTAAACAAAGATGTAAAAGTCAACAATGACCCTAAATATAAAAAATCCCTAAATGTATACACAGGCAAGAAATGTAAACAGAGACACTAAATGTAAACAAAGACCTAAATGTAAAATACCCTATGTGTAAACAAAGACCCTAAATGTAAACAAAGACGAGAATGCAAACATAGATCTAAATTTAAACAAAGGCTAAAAATGGAAACAAAGAACCTAAATGGAAACAAAGACAAAAATAATAAACAAAGATCTAAAAGAAAAGAAAGACCTTAAATAAAAACAGACTTTAAATGTGAACAGACACCATATGTAAATAAAAACCCCTAAAATTAAACAATCACCCTAAATATAAAAAATCACTAAAAGTAAACAAAGACCTAAATGTAAACAGATCCCATATGTAAACAAACACGTGAATGTAAACAAAGACCCTAAATGTAAACAAAGACTAGAATGTATCAAAGAACTAAATGTAAATAAAGGATATAAATGTAAACATAGAACATAATGAAAAAAGATTATAAATGGAAACAAAGACTACAAATATAAAAACAGACATTAAATGTAAAATACCCTATGTGTAAACAAAGACCCTAAATGTAAACAAAGACGTGAATGTAAACAAAGATCTAAATGTAAACAAAGGCTAAAAATGGAAACAAAGGACCTAAATTGAAACAAAGACAACAATAATAAACAAAGATCTAAAAGAAAAGAAAGACCTTAAATAAAAACAGACTTTCAATGTGAACAGACCCCATATGTAAACAAAGACGTGAAAGTAAACAAAGACCCTAAATGTAAACAAAGACGTGAATGTAAACAATGACATAAGTGTTAACAAAGACTATAAATTTATACAAAGACCTAAATGTAAACAAAGGCTATAAATGTAAACAAAGAACATAATTAAACAAATAACCTAGTGGAATAAGATTATAAATATAAACAAAGATCTAAATGTAAACAATGACGTGAATGTAAACAAAGATCTAAATGTAAACAAAGGCTAAAAATGGAAACAAAGAACCTAAATGGAAACAAAGACAACAATAATAAACAAAGATCTAAAAGAAAAGAAAGACCTTAAATAAAAACAAACTTTAAATGTAAACAGACCCCATATGTAAACAAAGACGTGAATGTAAACAAAGACCCTAAATGTAAACAAAGACGTGAATGTAAACAATGACATAAGTGTTAACAAAGACTATAAATTTATACAAAGACCTAAATGTAAACAAAGGCTATAAATGTAAAAAAAGAACATAATTAAACAAATAACCTAGTGGAAAAAGATTATAAATATAAACAAAGATCTAAATGTAAACAATGACCCTACATTTAAAAAGCCCTAAATGTAAACAAAGACCTAAATATAAACAGAGCCCATATGTAAATGAAGACGTCAATGTAAACAAAGACTCTAAATGTAAAGAAAGACGTGAATGTATCGAAGACCTAAATGTAAACAGAGGCTATAATTGTAAACAAAGAATACAAATAACAAAGATCTAAAAGTCAACAATGACCCTAAATATAAAAAATCCCTAAATGTATACACAGGCATGAAATTTAAACAGACTCTAAATGTAAACAAAGACCTAAAAGTAAAATACCCCATATGTAAACAAAGGCCCTAAATGCAAACAAAGGCGTGAATGTAAACAAAGATCTAAATGGAAACAAAGGCTATAAATGGAAACAAAGAACCTAAATGGGAACAAAGACTACAATAATAAACAGAGATCTATAAGAAAAGAAAGACTATAAATAAAAACAGACTTTAAATGTAAAGAGAACCCATATGTAAACAATGACGTGAATGTAAACAAAGACCTAAATGTATACAAAGACTATAAATGTAAACAGAGACACTAAATGTAAACAAAGACCTAAATGTAAAATTCCCCATATGTAAGCAAAGACCCTAAATGCAAACAAAGACGTGAATGTAAATTAAGATCTAAATGTAAACAAAGGCTATGAATGGAAACAAAGACTACAATATTAAACAGAGATCTAAATAAAAGAAAGAACTTAAATAAAAGCATACTTTAAATGTAAACAGACCCCATATGTAAACATAGACGTGAATGTAAACAAAGACCCTAAATGTGAACAAAGACGTGAATGTAAACAATGACATACTGTCCGTTTTCGTAAACCATGTCTACCTCTCGCGGAACGATCCTACTCGGAAAAGGGGTGATGCGTTGAATGAGATGGGCACTTAGCCAAATGCGCTTTTCGTTCTACACGTGTTCGTTTTCTTTTTATGAGTCTTCAATATTTATTTTACCTTTTTACGCGAATTTAAAATTTAATTTTTAATTTTAATTAACAATATTTTATTTAATGTAATTTATATGACAATATGCGCGAAAAATAAAAGGTGTAAAATAATCATGATAAAAAAATCTAATGATTTGATTTAAATACGATTTTCTGTAAATTTCTGTAAAATAGAGATCCAAAAATATGGTATTTTTATTTTAGCAGTATAATTTAAAAGAAAAAAATATATTACTTTTACTACAGGTGAAGTCTACTGTAAACGTTGTTCTTTTTCTCTTCTTTTATTAATGAATTATGTAAATTTTACCTAATTTAAGTCATTTTTAATTAATTTACTACTATAATCAGTGCATGAAACAAGTGTTCAGGTATGACAGATATAGTACGAATTTAGAGATCAAGTAAGCAAATAAAAATAATTTTAACTGAAAAAAAAAAGAAGAAGAAGAAAGAAAACAGGCATTTACATTTAAGTTTACCGATTTTATTTTGCATCGAAGAATAAAACTGATCTTCTACACTTATTTAAAAATTACAAGGGGGAAAAATCAGCATTTTGCCTTTATACGAATATAACGAAGAAGTATCGCCTCAAAATTCAATAATGTCCTGAAAAGAAAAAAAAAGAAAAAGGAAACCGCAACTTATCTCTCACTCGTAAAATGTAAACATTCTCTCATCTTCTACGCTTCTACCCTATTTTAACAAAATCAATGCAGACCTCACGCATGCGCATAGGTGAGCAGGGTCACAGCTAACGAAAACAAACAATAAGTGTTAACAAAGGCTATAAATGTATGCAGACCTAAATGTAAATAAAGGCTATAAATGTAAACAAAGAACATAATTAAACATAGAATCTAATGAAAAAAGATTATAAATGTAAACAAAGATTTAAAAGTAAACAATGATCCTAAATTTAAAAATCCCTAAATGTAAATAAAGACCTAAATGTAAACAGAGCCCATATGTAAATGAAGACGTGAATGTAAACAAAGACTCTAAATGTAAACAAAGACTATAAATGTAAACAAAGACTCTAAATGTAAACAAAGACGTGAATGTATCGAAGACCTAAATGTAAACAAAAGCTATAAATGTAAACAAAGACTACAAATGTAAACAAAGATGTAAAAGTCAACAATGACCCTAAATATAAAAAATCCCTAAATGTATACACAGGCAAGAAATGTAAACAGAGACACTAAATGTAAACAAAGACCTAAATGTAAAATACCCTATGTGTAAACAAAGACCCTAAATGTAAACAAAGACGAGAATGCAAACATAGATCTAAATTTAAACAAAGGCTAAAAATGGAAACAAAGAACCTAAATGGAAACAAAGACAAAAATAATAAACAAAGATCTAAAAGAAAAGAAAGACCTTAAATAAAAACAGACTTTAAATGTGAACAGACACCATATGTAAACAAAAACCCCTAAAATTAAACAATCACCCTAAATATAAAAAATCACTAAAAGTAAACAAAGACCTAAATGTAAACAGATCCCATATGTAAACAAAGACCCTAAATGTAAAGAAAGACTAGAATGTATCAAAGAACTAAATGTAAATAAAGGATATAAATGTAAACATAGAACATAATGAAAAAAGATTATAAATGGAAACAAAGACTACAAATATAAAAACAGACATTAAATGTAAAATACCCTATGTGTAAACAAAGACCCTAAATGTAAACAAAGACGTGAATGTAAACAAAGATCTAAATGTAAACAAAGGCTAAAAATGGAAACAAAGGACCTAAATTGAAACAAAGACAACAATAATAAACAAAGATCTAAAAGAAAAGAAAGACCTTAAATAAAAACAGACTTTCAATGTGAACAGACCCCATATGTAAACAAAGACGTGAAAGTAAACAAAGACCCTAAATGTAAACAAAGACGTGAATGTAAACAATGACATAAGTGTTAACAAAGACTATAAATTTATACAAAGACCTAAATGTAAACAAAGGCTATAAATGTAAACAAAGAACATAATTAAACAAATAACCTAGTGGAAAAAGATTATAAATATAAACAAAGATCTAAATGTAAACAATGACGTGAATGTAAACAAAGATCTAAATGTAAACAAAGGCTAAAAATGGAAACAAAGAACCTAAATGGAAACAAAGACAACAATAATAAACAAAGATCTAAAAGAAAAGAAAGACCTTAAATAAAAACAGACTTTAAATGTAAACAGACCCCATATGTAAACAAAGACGTGAATGTAAACAAAGACCCTAAATGTAAACAAAGACGTGAATGTAAACAATGACATAAGTGTTAACAAAGACTATAAATTTATACAAAGACCTAAATGTAAACAAAGGCTATAAATGTAAACAAAGAACATAATTAAACAAATAACCTAGTGGAAAAAGATTATAAATATAAACAAAGATCTAAATGTAAACAATGACCCTACATTTAAAAAGCCCTAAATGTAAACAAAGACCTAAATATAAACAGAGCCCATATGTAAATGAAGACGTCAATGTAAACAAAGACTCTAAATGTAAAGAAAGACGTGAATGTATCGAAGACCTAAATGTAAACAGAGGCTATAATTGTAAACAAAGAATACAAATAACAAAGATCTAAAAGTCAACAATGACCCTAAATATAAAAAATCCCTAAATGTATACACAGGCATGAAATTTAAACAGACTCTAAATGTAAACAAAGACCTAAAAGTAAAATACCCCATATGTAAACAAAGGCCCTAAATGCAAACAAAGGCGTGAATGTAAACAAAGATCTAAATGGAAACAAAGGCTATAAATGGAAACAAAGAACCTAAATGGGAACAAAGACTACAATAATAAACAGAGATCTATAAGAAAAGAAAGACTATAAATAAAAACAGACTTTAAATGTAAAGAGAACCCATATGTAAACAATGACGTGAATGTAAACAAAGACCTAAATGTATACAAAGACTATAAATGTAAACAGAGACACTAAATGTAAACAAAGACCTAAATGTAAAATTCCCCATATGTAAGCAAAGACCCTAAATGCAAACAAAGACGTGAATGTAAATTAAGATCTAAATGTAAACAAAGGCTATGAATGGAAACAAAGACTACAATATTAAACAGAGATCTAAATAAAAGAAAGAACTTAAATAAAAGCATACTTTAAATGTAAACAGACCCCATATGTAAACATAGACGTGAATGTAAACAAAGACCCTAAATGTGAACAAAGACGTGAATGTAAACAATGACATACTGTCCGTTTTCGTAAACCATGTCTACCTCTCGCGGAACGATCCTACTCGGTAAAGGGGTGATGCGTTGAATGAGATGGGCACTTAGCCAAATGCGCTTTTCGTTCTACACGTGTTCGTTTTCTTTTTATGAGTCTTCAATATTTATTTAACCTTTTTACGCGAATTTAAAGTTTAATTTTTAATTTTAATTAACAATATTTTATTTAATGTAATTTATATGACAATATGCGCGAAAAATAAAAGGTGTAAAATAATCATGATAAAAAAATCTAATGATTTGATTTAAATACGATTTTCTGTAAATTTCTGTAAAATAGAGATCCAAAAATATGGTATTTTTATTTTAGCAGTATAATTTAAAAGAAAAAAATATATTACTTTTACTACAGGTAAAGTCTACTGTAAACGTTGTTCTTTTTCTCTTCTTTTATTAATGAATTATGTAAATTTTACCTAATTTAAGTCATTTTTAATTAATTTACTACTATAATCAGTGCATGAAACAAGTGTTCAGGTATGACAGATATAGTACGAATTTAGAGATCAAGTAAGCAAATAAAAATAATTTTAACTGAAAAAAAAAAAGAAGAAGAAGAAAGAAAACAGGCATTTACATTTAAGTTTACGGATTTTATTTTGCATCGAAGAATAAAACTGATCTTCTACACTTATTTAAAAATTACAAGGGGGAAAAATCAGCATTTTGCCTTTATACGAATATAACGAAGAAGTATCGCCTCAAAATTCAATAATGTCCTGAAAAGAAAAAAAAAGAAAAAAGAAACCGCAACTTATCTCTCACTCGTAAAATGTAAACATTCTCTCATCTTCTACGCTTCTACCCTATTTTAACAAAATCAATGCAGACCTCACGCATGCGCATAGGTGAGCAGGGTCACAGCTAACGAAAACAAACAATAAGTGTTAACAAAGGCTATAAATGTATGCAGACCTAAATGTAAATAAAGGCTATAAATGTAAACAAAGAACATAATTAAACATAGAATCTAATGAAAAAAGATTATAAATGTAAACAAAGATTTAAAAGTAAACAATGATCCTAAATTTAAAAATCCCTAAATGTAAATAAAGACCTAAATGTAAACAGAGCCCATATGTAAATGAAGACGTGAATGTAAACAAAGACTCTAAATGTAAACAAAGACTATAAATGTAAACAAAGACTCTAAATGTAAACAAAGACGTGAATGTATCGAAGACCTAAATGTAAACTAAAGCTATAAATGTAAACAAAGACTACAAATGTAAACAAAGATGTAAAAGTCAACAATGACCCTAAATATAAAAAATCCCTAAATGTATACACAGGCAAGAAATGTAAACAGAGACACTAAATGTAAACAAAGACCTAAATGTAAAATACCCTATGTGTAAACAAAGACCCTAAATGTAAACAAAGACGAGAATGCAAACATAGATCTAAATTTAAACAAAGGCTAAAAATGGAAACAAAGAACCTAAATGGAAACAAAGACAAAAATAATAAACAAAGATCTAAAAGAAAAGAAAGACCTTAAATAAAAACAGACTTTAAATGTGAACAGACACCATATGTAAACAAAAACCCCTAAAATTAAACAATCACCCTAAATATAAAAAATCACTAAAAGTAAACAAAGACCTAAATGTAAACAGATCCCATATGTAAACAAACACGTGAATGTAAACAAAGACCCTAAATGTAAACAAAGACTAGAATGTATCAAAGAACTAAATGTAAATAAAGGATATAAATGTAAACATAGAACATAATGAAAAAAGATTATAAATGGAAACAAAGACTACAAATATAAAAACAGACATTAAATGTAAAATACCCTATGTGTAAACAAAGACCCTAAATGTAAACAAAGACGTGAATGTAAACAAAGATCTAAATGTAAACAAAGGCTAAAAATGGAAACAAAGGACCTAAATTGAAACAAAGACAACAATAATAAACAAAGATCTAAAAGAAAAGAAAGACCTTAAATAAAAACAGACTTTCAATGTGAACAGACCCCATATGTAAACAAAGACGTGAAAGTAAACAAAGACCCTAAATGTAAACAAAGACGTGAATGTAAACAATGACATAAGTGTTAACAAAGACTATAAATTTATACAAAGACCTAAATGTAAACAAAGGCTATAAATGTAAACAAAGAACATAATTAAACAAATAACCTAGTGGAAAAAGATTATAAATATAAACAAAGATCTAAATGTAAACAATGACGTGAATGTAAACAAAGATCTAAATGTAAACAAAGGCTAAAAATGGAAACAAAGAACCTAAATGGAAACAAAGACAACAATAATAAACAAAGATCTAAAAGAAAAGAAAGACCTTAAATAAAAACAGACTTTAAATGTAAACAGACCCCATATGTAAACAAAGACGTGAATGTAAACAAAGACCCTAAATGTAAACAAAGACGTGAATGTAAACAATGACATAAGTGTTAACAAAGACTATAAATTTATACAAAGACCTAAATGTAAACAAAGGCTATAAATGTAAACAAAGAACATAATTAAACAAATAACCTAGTGGAAAAAGATTATAAATATAAACAAAGATCTAAATGTAAACAATGACCCTACATTTAAAAAGCCCTAAATGTAAACAAAGACCTAAATATAAACAGAGCCCATATGTAAATGAAGACGTCAATGTAAACAAAGACTCTAAATGTAAAGAAAGACGTGAATGTATCGAAGACCTAAATGTAAACAGAGGCTATAATTGTAAACAAAGAATACAAATAACAAAGATCTAAAAGTCAACAATGACCCTAAATATAAAAAATCCCTAAATGTATACACAGGCATGAAATTTAAACAGACTCTAAATGTAAACAAAGACCTAAAAGTAAAATACCCCATATGTAAACAAAGGCCCTAAATGCAAACAAAGGCGTGAATGTAAACAAAGATCTAAATGGAAACAAAGGCTATAAATGGAAACAAAGAACCTAAATGGGAACAAAGACTACAATAATAAACAGAGATCTATAAGAAAAGAAAGACTATAAATAAAAACAGACTTTAAATGTGAACAGACCCCATATGTAAACAAAAAACCTAAAATTAAACAATCACACTAAATATAAAAAATCACTAAAAGTAAACAAAGACGTAAATGTAAACAGATCCCATATGTAAACAAACACGTGAATGTAAACAAAGACCCTAAATGTAAACAAAGACTAGAATGTATCAAAGAACTAAATGTAAATAAAGGATATAAATGTAAACATAGAACATAATGAAAAAAGATTATAAATGGAAACAAAGACTACAAATATAAACAAAATCTAAAAGAAAATAATGACCCTAAATATAAAAAATACCAAAATATAAATAAAGATCTAAATGTAAACAGACCCCACATGTAAACAAAGACCCTAAATGTAAACAAAGACGTGAATGTAAACAAAGATCTAAATGTAAACAAAGGCTATAAATGGAAACAAAGAACTTAAATGGAAACAAAGACTACAATAATAAACAGAGATCTATAAGAAAAGAAAGACCTGAAATAAAAAGAAGCTTTAAATGTAAACAGTCCCCATATGGAAAAAAGACGAGAATGTAAACAAAGTCGTGAATGTAAACAAAGACCTAATTGTAAACAAAGGCTATAAAGTTAAAGAAAGAACTGAAATGTAAACAAAGACGTGAATGTAAACAATGACATAAATGTAAACAAAGGCTATAAGTGTAAACAAAGAACATAATTAAACATAGAATTTAATGAAAAAGATTATAAATGTGAACAAAGATCTAAAAGTAAACAACGACCCTAAATTTAAAAATGCCTAAATGTAAACAAAGACCAAAATGTAAACTGGCCCCATATGTAAGCGAAGACGTGAATGTAAACAAAGACTACATATATAAACAAAGATAAAAAATTTAACAATGAGCCTAAATATAAAAGATCCCTGAATGTATACACAGGCATGAAATGTACCCAGAGACTAAATGTAAACAAAGACTCTAAATGTAAACAAAGACTTAAAAGTAAACAAAGTCTATAAATGTAAACAACAAACTTAAATGTAAAAAAAACTACAATAATAAACAGAGATAAAAAAAAGAAACACCTTAAATAAAAACAGACATTAAATGTAAAATACCCTATGTGTAAACAAAGACCCTAAATGTAAACAAAGACGTGAATGTAAACAAAGATCTAAATGTAAACAAAGGCTAAAAATGGAAACAAAGGACCTAAATTGAAACAAAGACAACAATAATAAACAAAGATCTAAAAGAAAAGAAAGACCTTAAATAAAAACAGTCTTTCAATGTGAACAGACCCCATATGTAAACAAAGGCGTGAAAGTAAAGAAAGACCTTAAATGTAAACAAAGACGTGAATGTAAACAATGGCATAAGTGTTAAGAAAGGCTATAAATGTATACAAAGACGTAAATGTAAATAAATGCTTTAAATGTAAACAAAGAACAGAATTAAACATAGAACCTAATGAAAAAAGATTACAAATGTAAACAAAGATCTAAAAGTAAACAATGACCCTTAATTTAAAAATCCCTAAATGTAAACAAAGATCTAAATGTAAACAGAGCCCATATGTAGACGAAGACGTGAATGTAAACACACTCTAAATGTGAACAAAGACGTGAATGTATCGGAGACCTCAATGTAAACAAAGGCTATAAATGTAAAGAAACACAACAAATATAACAAAGATCTAAAAGTTAACATTGACCCTAAATATTAAATATCCCTAAATGTAAACACAGGCATGAAATGTAAAAAGACTCTAAATGTAAACAAAGACGTGAATGTAAACAAAGATCTAAACGTAAACAAAGGATATAAATGAGAACAAAGAACCTAAATGCAAACGAAGACTACAATATAAACAGAGATCTATTAGAAAATAAAGACCATAAATAAAAACAGACTTTAAATGTAAACAGAACCCATATGTAAACAAAGACGTGAATGTAAACAAAGACCCTAAATGTAAACAAAGACGTGAATGTCGACAATGACATAAGTTTTAACAAAGGCTATAAATGTAAACAAAGAACATAATTAAACATAGAACCTAATGAAAAAAGATTATAAAATAAACAATGCCCCTAAATTTAAAAATCCCTAAATGTAAACAAACACCTAAATGTAAACAGAGTTTATATGTAAACGATGACGTCGCAATCACTTCCAGAATCTGCCCCACGAAGTCTACTTTCATGATAATGCACGAGGGACCTGCCAAAGTTAAACCATTTGGCCAGGAGAGCCCTTTTATGAAGGCATGTGCTCGATTTCGTCGCCAAATTTTTTTGTCGAATTTTACGCCCTCTCATTTTTAAAAGTCGATTCCACAGCAACTAATAGAGCTTTGCGATCGCAATCACTTCCAAAATGTGCAAAAGATATTCTAGTTTCATAACAGAACAGCAGGGACCTGCCAAAGTTAAACCATTTGGCCAGGAGAGCCCTTTTATGCAGACTTTTGCCCGATTTCGATACCCAAAATTTTTGCGATTTTCACAGAATTTTTTTCAAAAGCCGATTCCAAAGCAACTAATAGAGCTTTGCGATCGCAATCACTTCCAGAATCTGCCCCACGAAGTCTACTTTCATGATAAAGCACGAGAGACCTGCCAAAGTTAAACCATTTGGCCAGGAGAGCCCTTTTATGAAGGCATGTGCTCGATTTCGTCACCAAATTTTTTTGTCGAATTTTACGCCCTCTCATTTTTAAAAGTCGATTCCACAGCAACTAATAGAGCTTTGCGATCGCAATCACTTCCAGAATGTGCAAAAGATATTCTAGTTTCATAACAGAACAGCAGGGACCTGCCAAAGTTAAACCATTTGGCCAGGAGAGCCCTTTTATGCAGACTTTTGCCCGATTTCGATACCCAAAATTTTTGCGATTTTCACAGAATTTTTTTCAAAAGCCGATTCCAAAGCAACTAATAGAGCTTTGCGATCGCAATCACTTCCAGAATCTGCCCCACGAAGTCTACTTTCATGATAAAGCACGAGGGACCTGCCAAAGTTAAACCATTTGGCCAGGAGAGCCCTTTTATGAAGGCATGTGCTCGATTTCGTCGCCAAATTTTTTTGTCGAATTTTACGCCCTCTCATTTTTAAAAGTCGATTCCACAGCAACTAATAGAGCTTTGCGATCGCAATCACTTCCAGAATGTGCAAAAGATATTCTAGTTTCATAACAGAACAGCAGGGACCTGCCAAAGTTAAACCATTTGGCCAGGAGAGCCCTTTTATGCAGACTTTTGCCCGATTTCGATACCCAAAATTTTTGCGATTTTCACAGAATTTTTTTCAAAAGCCGATTCCAAAGCAACTAATAGAGCTTTGCGATCGCAATCACTTCCAGAATCTGCCCCACGAAGTCTACTTTCATGATAAAGCACGAGGGACCTGCCAAAGTTAAACCATTTGGCCAGGAGAGCCCTTTTATGAAGGCATGTGCTCGATTTCGTCGCCAAATTTTTTTGTCGAATTTTACGCCCTCTCATTTTTAAAAGTCGATTCCACAGCAACTAATAGAGCTTTGCGATCGCAATCACTTCCAGAATGTGCAAAAGATATTCTAGTTTCATAACAGAACAGCAGGGACCTGCCAAAGTTAAACCATTTGGCCAGGAGAGCCCTTTTATGCAGACTTTTGCCCGATTTCGATACCCAAAATTTTTGCGATTTTCACAGAATTTTTTTCAAAAGCCGATTCCAAAGCAACTAATAGAGCTTTGCGATCGCAATCACTTCCAGAATCTGCCCCACGAAGTCTACTTTCATGATAAAGCACGAGGGACCTGCCAAAGTTAAACCATTTGGCCAGGAGAGCCCTTTTATGAAGGCATGTGCTCGATTTCGTCGCCAAATTTTTTTGTCGAATTTTACGCCCTCTCATTTTTAAAAGTCGATTCCACAGCAACTAATAGAGCTTTGCGATCGCAATCACTTCCAGAATGTGCAAAAGATATTCTAGTTTCATAACAGAACAGCAGGGACCTGCCAAAGTTAAACCATTTGGCCAGGAGAGCCCTTTTATGCAGACTTTTGCCCGATTTCGATACCCAAAATTTTTGCGATTTTCACAGAATTTTTTTCAAAAGCCGATTCCAAAGCAACTAATAGAGCTTTGCGATCGCAATCACTTCCAGAATCTGCCCCACGAAGTCTACTTTCATGATAAAGCACGAGGGACCTGCCAAAGTTAAACCATTTGGCCAGGAGAGCCCTTTTATGAAGGCATGTGCTCGATTTCGTCGCCAAATTTTTTTGTCGAATTTTACGCCCTCTCATTTTTAAAAGTCGATTCCACAGCAACTAATAGAGCTTTGCGATCGCAATCACTTCCAGAATGTGCAAAAGATATTCTAGTTTCATAACAGAACAGCAAGGACCTGCCAAAGTTAAACCATTTGGCCAGGAGAGCCCTTTTATGCAGACTTTTGCCCGATTTCGATACCCAAAATTTTTGCGATTTTCACAGAATTTTTTTCAAAAGCCGATTCCAAAGCAACTAATAGAGCTTTGCGATCGCAATCACTTCCAGAATCTGCCCCACGAAGTCTACTTTCATGATAAAGCACGAGGGACCTGCCAAAGTTAAACCATTTGGCCAGGAGAGCCCTTTTATGAAGGCATGTGCTCGATTTCGTCGCCAAATTTTTTTGTCGAATTTTACGCCCTCTCATTTTTAAAAGTCGATTCCACAGCAACTAATAGAGCTATGCGATCGCAATCACTTCCAGAATGTGCAAAAGATATTCTAGTTTCATAACAGAACAGCAGGGACCTGCCAAAGTTAAACCATTTGGCCAGGAGAGCCCTTTTATGCAGACTTTTGCCCGATTTCGATACCCAAAATTTTTGCGATTTTCACAGAATTTTTTTCAAAAGCCGATTCCAAAGCAACTAATAGAGCTTTGCGATCGCAATCACTTCCAGAATCTGCCCCACGAAGTCTACTTTCATGATAAAGCACGAGGGACCTGCCAAAGTTAAACCATTTGGCCAGGAGAGCCCTTTTATGACGGCATGTGCTCGATTTCGTCGCCAAATTTTTTTGTCGAATTTTACGCCCTCTCATTTTTAAAAGTCGATTCCACAGCAACTAATAGAGCTTTGCGATCGCAATCACTTCCAGAATGTGCAAAAGATATTCTAGTTTCATAACAGAACAGCAGGGACCTGCCAAAGTTAAACCATTTGGCCAGGAGAGCCCTTTTATGCAGACTTTTGCCCGATTTCGATACCCAAAATTTTTGCGATTTTCACAGAATTTTTTTCAAAAGCCGATTCCAAAGCAACTAATAGAGCTTTGCGATCGCAATCACTTCCAGAATCTGCCCCACGAAGTCTACTTTCATGATAAAGCACGAGGGACCTGCCAAAGTTAAACCATTTGGCCAGGAGAGCCCTTTTATGAAGGCATGTGCTCGATTTCGTCGCCAAATTTTTTTGTCGAATTTTACGCCCTCTCATTTTTAAAAGTCGATTCCACAGCAACTAATAGAGCTTTGCGATCGCAATCACTTCCAGAATGTGCAAAAGATATTCTAGTTTCATAACAGAACAGCAGGGACCTGCCAAAGTTAAACCATTTGGCCAGGAGAGCCCTTTTATGCAGACTTTTGCCCGATTTCGATACCCAAAATTTTTGCGATTTTCACAGAATTTTTTTCAAAAGCCGATTCCAAAGCAACTAATAGAGCTTTGCGATCGCAATCACTTCCAGAATCTGCCCCACGAAGTCTACTTTCATGATAAAGCACGAGGGACCTGCCAAAGTTAAACCATTTGGCCAGGAGAGCCCTTTTATGAAGGCATGTGCTCGATTTCGTCGCCAAATTTTTTTGTCGAATTTTACGCCCTCTCATTTTTAAAAGTCGATTCCACAGCAACTAATAGAGCTTTGCGATCGCAATCACTTCCAGAATGTGCAAAAGATATTCTAGTTTCATAACAGAACAGCAAGGACCTGCCAAAGTTAAACCATTTGGCCAGGAGAGCCCTTTTATGCAGACTTTTGCCCGATTTCGATACCCAAAATTTTTGCGATTTTCACAGAATTTTTTTCAAAAGCCGATTCCAAAGCAACTAATAGAGCTTTGCGATCGCAATCACTTCCAGAATCTGCCCCACGAAGTCTACTTTCATGATAAAGCACGAGGGACCTGCCAAAGTTAAACCATTTGGCCAGGAGAGCCCTTTTATGAAGGCATGTGCTCGATTTCGTCGCCAAATTTTTTTGTCGAATTTTACGCCCTCTCATTTTTAAAAGTCGATTCCACAGCAACTAATAGAGCTTTGCGATCGCAATCACTTCCAGAATGTGCAAAAGATATTCTAGTTTCATAACAGAACAGCAGGGACCTGCCAAAGTTAAACCATTTGGCCAGGAGAGCCCTTTTATGCAGACTTTTGCCCGATTTCGATACCCAAAATTTTTGCGATTTTCACAGAATTTTTTTCAAAAGCCGATTCCAAAGCAACTAATAGAGCTTTGCGATCGCAATCACTTCCAGAATCTGCCCCACGAAGTCTACTTTCATGATAAAGCACGAGGGACCTGCCAAAGTTAAACCATTTGGCCATGAGAGCCCTTTTATGAAGGCATGTGCTCGATTTCGTCGCCAAATTTTTTTGTCGAATTTTACGCCCTCTCATTTTTAAAAGTCGATTCCACAGCAACTAATAGAGCTTTGCGATCGCAATCACTTCCAGAATGTGCAAAAGATATTCTAGTTTCATAACAGAACAGTAGGGACCTGCCAAAGTTAAACCATTTGGCCAGGAGAGCCCTTTTATGCAGACTTTTGCCCGATTTCGATACCCAAAATTTTTGCGATTTTCACAGAATTTTTTTCAAAAGCCGATTCCAAAGCAACTAATAGAGCTTTGCGATCGCAATCACTTCCAGAATCTGCCCCACGAAGTCTACTTTCATGATAAAGCACGAGGGACCTGCCAAAGTTAAACCATTTGGCCAGGAGAGCCCTTTTATGAAGGCATGTGCTCGATTTCGTCGCCAAATTTTTTTGTCGAATTTTACGCCCTCTCATTTTTAAAAGTCGATTCCACAGCAACTAATAGAGCTTTGCGATCGCAATCACTTCCAGAATGTGCAAAAGATATTCTAGTTTCATAACAGAACAGCAGGGACCTGGCAAAGTTAAACCATTTGGCCAGGAGAGCCCTTTTATGCAGACTTTTGCCCGATTTCGATACCCAAAATTTTTGCGATTTTCACAGAATTTTTTTCAAAAGCCGATTCCAAAGCAACTAATAGAGCTTTGCGATCGCAATCACTTCCAGAATCTGCCCCACGAAGTCTACTTTCATGATAAAGCACGAGGGACCTGCCAAAATTAAACCATTTGGCCAGGAGAGCCCTTTTATGAAGGCATGTGCTCGATTTCGTCGCCAAATTTTTTTGTCGAATTTTACGCCCTCTCATTTTTAAAAGTCGATTCCACAGCAACTAATAGAGCTTTGCGATCGCAATCACTTCCAGAATGTGCAAAAGATATTCTAGTTTCATAACAGAACAGCAGGGACCTGCCAAAGTTAAACCATTTGGCCAGGAGAGCCCTTTTATGCAGACTTTTGCCCGATTTCGATACCCAAAATTTTTGCGATTTTCACAGAATTTTTTTCAAAAGCCGATTCCAAAGCAACTAATAGAGCTTTGCGATCGGAATCACTTCCAGAATCTGCCCCACGAAGTCTACTTTCATGATAAAGCACGAGGGACCTGCCAAAGTTAAACCATTTGGCCAGGAGAGCCCTTTTATGAAGGCATGTGCTCGATTTCGTCGCCAAATTTTTTTGTCGAATTTTACGCCCTCTCATTTTTAAAAGTCGATTCCACAGCAAAAAATAGAGCTTTGCGATCGCAATCACTTCCAGAATGTGCAAAAGATATTCTAGTTTCATAACAGAACAGCAGGGACCTGCCAAAGTTAAACCATTTGGCCAGGAGAGCCCTTTTATGCAGACTTTTGCCCGATTTCGATACCCAAAATTTTTGCGATTTTCACAGAATTTTTTTCAAAAGCCGATTCCAAAGCAACTAATAGAGCTTTGCGATCGCAATCACTTCCAGAATCTGCCCCACGAAGTCTAATTTCATGATAAAGCACGAGGGACCTGCCAAAGTTAAACCATTTGGCCAGGAGAGCCCTTTTATGAAGGCATGTGCTCGATTTCGTCGCCAAATTTTTTTGTCGAATTTTACGCCCTCTCATTTTTAAAAGTCGATTCCACAGCAACTAATAGAGCTTTGCGATCGCAATCACTTCCAGAATGTGCAAAAGATATTCTAGTTTCATAACAGAACAGCAGGGACCTGCCAAAGTTAAACCATTTGGCCAGGAGAGCCCTTTTATGCAGACTTTTGCCCGATTTCGATACCCAAAATTTTTGCGATTTTCACAGAATTTTTTTCAAAAGCCGATTCCAAAGCAACTAATAGAGCTTTGCGATCGCAATCACTTCCAGAATCTGCCCCACGAAGTCTACTTTCATGATAAAGCACGAGGGACCTGCCAAAGTTAAACCATTTGGCCAGGAGAGCCCTTTTATGAAGGCATGTGCTCGATTTCGTCGCCAAATTTTTTTGTCGAATTTTACGCCCTCTCATTTTTAAAAGTCGATTCCACAGCAACTAATAGAGCTTTGCGATCGCAATCACTTCCAGAATGTGCAAAAGATATTCTAGTTTCATAACAGAACAGCAGGGACCTGCCAAAGTTAAACCATTTGGCCAGGAGAGCCCTTTTATGCAGACTTTTGCCCGATTTCGATACCCAAAATTTTTGCGATTTTCACAGAAATTTTTTCAAAAGCCGATTCCAAAGCAACTAATAGAGCTTTGCGATCGCAATCACTTCCAGAATCTGCCCCACGAAGTCTACTTTCATGATAAAGCACGAGGGACCTGCCAAAGTTAAACCATTTGGCCAGGAGAGCCCTTTTATGAAGGCATGTGCTCGATTTCGTCGCCAAATTTTTTTGTCGAATTTTACGCCCTCTCATTTTTAAAAGTCGATTCCACAGCAACTAATAGAGCTTTGCGATCGCAATCACTTCCAGAATGTGCAAAAGATATTCTAGTTTCATAACAGAACAGCAGGGACCTGCCAAAGTTAAACCATTTGGCCAGGAGAGCCCTTTTATGCAGACTTTTGCCCGATTTCGATACCCAAAATTTTTGCGATTTTCACAGAATTTTTTTCAAAAGCCGATTCCAAAGCAACTAATAGAGCTTTGCGATCGCAATCACTTCCAGAATCTGCCCCACGAAGTCTACTTTCATGATAAAGCACGAGGGACCTGCCAAAGTTAAACCATTTGGCCAGGAGAGCCCTTTTATGAAGGCATGTGCTCGATTTCGTCGCCAAATTTTTTTGTCGAATTTTACGCCCTCTCATTTTTAAAAGTCGATTCCACAGCAACTAATAGAGCTTTGCGATCGCAATCACTTCCAGAATGTGCAAAAGATATTCTAGTTTCATAACAGAACAGCAGGGACCTGCCAAAGTTAAACCATTTGGCCAGGAGAGCCCTTTTATGCAGACTTTTGCCCGATTTCGATACCCAAAATTTTTGCGATTTTCACAGAATTTTTTTCAAAAGCCGATTCCAAAGCAACTAATAGAGCTTTGCGATCGCAATCACTTTCAGAATCTGCCCCACGAAGTCTACTTTCATGATAAAGCACGAGGGACCTGCCAAAGTTAAACCATTTGGCCAGGAGAGCCCTTTTATGAAGGCATGTGCTCGATTTCGTCGCCAAATTTTTTTGTCGAATTTTACGCCCTCTCATTTTTAAAAGTCGATTCCACAGCAACTAATAGAGCTTTGCGATCGCAATCACTTCCAGAATGTGCAAAAGATATTCTAGTTTCATAACAGAACAGCAGGGACCTGCCAAAGTTAAACCATTTGGCCAGGAGAGCCCTTTTATGCAGACTTTTGCCCGATTTCGATACCCAAAATTTTTGCGATTTTCACAGAATTTTTTTCAAAAGCCGATTCCAAAGCAACTAATAGAGCTTTGCGATCGCAATCACTTCCAGAATCTGCCCCACGAAGTCTACTTTCATGATAAAGCACGAGGGACCTGCCAAAGTTAAACCATTTGGCCAGGAGAGCCCTTTTATGAAGGCATGTGCTCGATTTCGTCGCCAAATTTTTTTGTCGAATTTTACGCCCTCTCATTTTTAAAAGTCGATTCCACAGCAACTAATAGAGCTTTGCGATCGCAATCACTTCCAGAATGTGCAAAAGATATTCTAGTTTCATAACAGAACAGCAGGGACCTGCCAAAGTTAAACCATTTGGCCAGGAGAGCCCTTTTATGCAGACTTTTGCCCGATTTCGATACCCAAAATTTTTGCGATTTTCACAGAATTTTTTTCAAAAGCCGATTCCAAAGCAACTAATAGAGCTTTGCGATCGCAATCACTTCCAGAATCTGCCCCACGAAGTCTACTTTCATGATAAAGCACGAGGGACCTGCCAAAGTTAAACCATTTGGCCAGGAGAGCCCTTTTATGAAGGCATGTGCTCGATTTCGTCGCCAAATTTTTTTGTCGAATTTTACGCCCTCTCATTTTTAAAAGTCGATTCCACAGCAACTAATAGAGCTTTGCGATCGCAATCACTTCCAGAATGTGCAAAAGATATTCTAGTTTCATAACAGAACAGCAGGGACCTGCCAAAGTTAAACCATTTGGCCAGGAGAGCCCTTTTATGCAGACTTTTGCCCGATTTCGATACCCAAAATTTTTGCGATTTTCACAGAATTTTTTTCAAAAGCCGATTCCAAAGCAACTAATAGAGCTTTGCGATCGCAATCACTTCCAGAATCTGCCCCACGAAGTCTAATTTCATGATAAAGCACGAGGGACCTGCCAAAGTTAAACCATTTGGCCAGGAGAGCCCTTTTATGAAGGCATGTGCTCGATTTCGTCGCCAAATTTTTTTGTCGAATTTTACGCCCTCTCATTTTTAAAAGTCGATTCCACAGCAACTAATAGAGCTTTGCGATCGCAATCACTTCCAGAATGTGCAAAAGATATTCTAGTTTCATAACAGAACAGCAGGGACCTGCCAAAGTTAAACCATTTGGCCAGGAGAGCCCTTTTATGCAGACTTTTGCCCGATTTCGATACCCAAAATTTTTGCGATTTTCACAGAATTTTTTTCAAAAGCCGATTCCAAAGCAACTAATAGAGCTTTGCGATCGCAATCACTTCCAGAATCTGCCCCACGAAGTCTACTTTCATGATAAAGCACGAGGGACCTGCCAAAGTTAAACCATTTGGCCAGGAGAGCCCTTTTATGAAGGCATGTGCTCGATTTCGTCGCCAAATTTTTTTGTCGAATTTTACGCCCTCTCATTTTTAAAAGTCGATTCCACAGCAACTAATAGAGCTTTGCGATCGCAATCACTTCCAGAATGTGCAAAAGATATTCTAGTTTCATAACAGAACAGCAGGGACCTGCCAAAGTTAAACCATTTGGCCAGGAGAGCCCTTTTATGCAGACTTTTGCCCGATTTCGATACCCAAAATTTTTGCGATTTTCACAGAATTTTTTTCAAAAGCCGATTCCAAAGCAACTAATAGAGCTTTGCGATCGCAATCACTTCCAGAATCTGCCCCACGAAGTCTACTTTCATGATAAAGCACGAGGGACCTGCCAAAGTTAAACCATTTGGCCAGGAGAGCCCTTTTATGAAGGCATGTGCTCGATTTCGTCGCCAAATTTTTTTGTCGAATTTTACGCCCTCTCATTTTTAAAAGTCGATTCCACAGCAACTAATAGAGCTTTGCGATCGCAATCACTTCCAGAATGTGCAAAAGATATTCTAGTTTCATAACAGAACAGCAGGGACCTGCCAAAGTTAAACCATTTGGCCAGGAGAGCCCTTTTATGCAGACTTTTGCCCGATTTCGATACCCAAAATTTTTGCGATTTTCACAGAATTTTTTTCAAAAGCCGATTCCAAAGCAACTAATAGAGCTTTGCGATCGCAATCACTTCCAGAATCTGCCCCATGAAGTCTACTTTCATGATAAAGCACGAGGGACCTGCCAAAGTTAAACCATTTGGCCAGGAGAGCCCTTTTATGAAGGCATGTGCTCGATTTCGTCGCCAAATTTTTTTGTCGAATTTTACGCCCTCTCATTTTTAAAAGTCGATTCCACAGCAACTAATAGAGCTTTGCGATCGCAATCACTTCCAGAATGTGCAAAAGATATTCTAGTTTCATAACAGAACAGCAGGGACCTGCCAAAGTTAAACCATTTGGCCAGGAGAGCCCTTTTATGCAGACTTTTGCCCGATTTCGATACCCAAAATTTTTGCGATTTTCACAGAATTTTTTTCAAAAGCCGATTCCAAAGCAACTAATAGAGCTTTGCGATCGCAATCACTTCCAGAATCTGCCCCACGAAGTCTACTTTCATGATAAAGCACGAGGGACCTGCCAAAGTTAAACCATTTGGCCAGGAGAGCCCTTTTATGAAGGCATGTGCTCGATTTCGTCGCCAAATTTTTTTGTCGAATTTTACGCCCTCTCATTTTTAAAAGTCGATTCCACAGCAACTAATAGAGCTTTGCGATCGCAATCACTTCCAGAATGTGCAAAAGATATTCTAGTTTCATAACAGAACAGCAGGGACCTGCCAAAGTTAAACCATTTGGCCAGGAGAGCCCTTTTATGCAGACTTTTGCCCGATTTCGATACCCAAAATTTTTGCGATTTTCACAGAATTTTTTTCAAAAGCCGATTCCAAAGCAACTAATAGAGCTTTGCGATCGCAATCACTTCCAGAATCTGCCCCACGAAGTCTACTTTCATGATAAAGCACGAGGGACCTGCCAAAGTTAAACCATTTGGCCAGGAGAGCCCTTTTATGAAGGCATGTGCTCGATTTCGTCGCCAAATTTTTTTGTCGAATTTTACGCCCTCTCATTTTTAAAAGTCGATTCCACAGCAACTAATAGAGCTTTGCGATCGCAATCACTTCCAGAATGTGCAAAAGATATTCTAGTTTCATAACAGAACAGCAGGGACCTGCCAAAGTTAAACCATTTGGCCAGGAGAGCCCTTTTATGCAGACTTTTGCCCGATTTCGATACCCAAAATTTTTGCGATTTTCACAGAATTTTTTTCAAAAGCCGATTCCAAAGCAACTAATAGAGCTTTGCGATCGCAATCACTTCCAGAATCTGCCCCACGAAGTCTACTTTCATGATAAAGCACGAGGGACCTGCCAAAGTTAAACCATTTGGCCAGGAGAGCCCTTTTATGAAGGCATGTGCTCGATTTCGTCGCCAAATTTTTTTGTCGAATTTTACGCCCTCTCATTTTTAAAAGTCGATTCCACAGCAACTAATAGAGCTTTGCGATCGCAATCACTTCCAGAATGTGCAAAAGATATTCTAGTTTCATAACAGAACAGCAGGGACCTGCCAAAGTTAAACCATTTGGCCAGGAGAGCCCTTTGATGCAGACTTTTGCCCGATTTCGATACCCAAAATTTTTGCGATTTTCACAGAATTTTTTTCAAAAGCCGATTCCAAAGCAACTAATAGAGCTTTGCGATCGCAATCACTTCCAGAATCTGCCCCACGAAGTCTACTTTCATGATAAAGCACGAGGGACCTGCCAAAGTTAAACCATTTGGCCAGGAGAGCCCTTTTATAAAGGCATGTGCTCGATTTCGTCGCCAAATTTTTTTGTCGAATTTTACGCCCTCTCATTTTTAAAAGTCGATTCCACAGCAACTAATAGAGCTTTGCGATCGCAATCACTTCCAGAATGTGCAAAAGATATTCTAGTTTCATAACAGAACAGCAGGGACCTGCCAAAGTTAAACCATTTGGCCAGGAGAGCCCTTTTATGCAGACTTTTGCCCGATTTCGATACCCAAAATTTTTGCGATTTTCACAGAATTTTTTTCAAAAGCTGATTCCAAAGCAACTAATAGAGCTTTGCGATCGCAATCACTTCCAGAATCTGCCCCACGAAGTCTACTTTCATGATAAAGCACGAGGGACCTGCCAAAGTTAAACCATTTGGCCAGGAGAGCCCTTTTATGAAGGCATGTGCTCGATTTCGTCGCCAAATTTTTTTGTCGAATTTTACGCCCTCTCATTTTTAAAAGTCGATTCCACAGCAACTAATAGAGCTTTGCGATCGCAATCACTTCCATAATGTGCAAAAGATATTCTAGTTTCATAACAGAACAGTAGGGACCTGCCAAAGTTAAACCATTTGGCCAGGAGAGCCCTTTTATGCAGACTTTTGCCCGATTTCGATACCCAAAATTTTTGCGATTTTCACAGAATTTTTTTCAAAAGCCGATTCCAAAGCAACTAATAGAGCTTTGCGATCGCAATCACTTCCAGAATCTGCCCCACGAAGTCTACTTTCATGATAAAGCACGAGGGACCTGCCAAAGTTAAACCATTTGGCCAGGAGAGCCCTTTTATGAAGGCATGTGCTCGATTTCGTCGCCAAATTTTTTTGTCGAATTTTACGCCCTCTCATTTTTAAAAGTCGATTCCACAGCAACTAATAGAGCTTTGCGATCGCAATCACTTCCAGAATGTGCAAAAGATATTCTAGTTTCATAACAGAACAGCAGGGACCTGGCAAAGTTAAACCATTTGGCCAGGAGAGCCCTTTTATGCAGACTTTTGCCCGATTTCGATACCCAAAATTTTTGCGATTTTCACAGAATTTTTTTCAAAAGCCGATTCCAAAGCAACTAATAGAGCTTTGCGATCGCAATCACTTCCAGAATCTGCCCCACGAAGTCTACTTTCATGATAAAGCACGAGGGACCTGCCAAAGTTAAACCATTTGGCCAGGAGAGCCCTTTTATGAAGGCATGTGCTCGATTTCGTCGCCAAATTTTTTTGTCGAATTTTACGCCCTCTCATTTTTAAAAGTCGATTCCACAGCAACTAATAGAGCTTTGCGATCGCAATCACTTCCAGAATGTGCAAAAGATATTCTAGTTTCATAACAGAACAGCAGGGACCTGCCAAAGTTAAACCATTTGGCCAGGAGAGCCCTTTTATGCAGACTTTTGCCCGATTTCGATACCCAAAATTTTTGCGATTTTCACAGAATTTTTTTTCAAAAGCCGATTCCAAAGCAACTAATAGAGCTTTGCGATCGCAATCACTTCCAGAATCTGCCCCACGAAGTCTACTTTCATGATAAAGCACGAGGGACCTGCCAAAGTTAAACCATTTGGCCAGGAGAGCCCTTTTATGAAGGCATGTGCTCGATTTCGTCGCCAAATTTTTTTGTCGAATTTTACGCCCTCTCATTTTTAAAAGTCGATTCCACAGCAACTAATAGAGCTTTGCGATCGCAATCACTTCCAGAATGTGCAAAAGATATTCTAGTTTCATAACAGAACAGCAGGGACCTGCCAAAGTTAAACCATTTGGCCAGGAGAGCCCTTTTATGCAGACTTTTGCCCGATTTCGATACCCAAAATTTTTGCGATTTTCACAGAATTTTTTTCAAAAGCCGATTCCAAAGCAACTAATAGAGCTTTGCGATCGCAATCACTTCCAGAATCTGCCCCACGAAGTCTACTTTCATGATAAAGCACGAGGGACCTGCCAAAGTTAAACCATTTGGCCAGGAGAGCCCTTTTATGAAGGCATGTGCTCGATTTCGTCGCCAAATTTTTTTGTCGAATTTTACGCCCGCTCATTTTTAAAAGTCGATTCCACAGCAACTAATAGAGCTTTGCGATCGCAATCACTTCCAGAATGTGCAAAAGATATTCTAGTTTCATAACAGAACAGCAGGGACCTGCCAAAGTTAAACCATTTGGCCAGGAGAGCCCTTTTATGCAGACTTTTGCCCGATTTCGATACCCAAAATTTTTGCGATTTTCAGAGAATTTTTTTCAAAAGCCGATTCCAAAGCAACTAATAGAGCTTTGCGATCGCAATCACTTCCAGAATCTGCCCCACGAAGTCTACTTTCATGATAAAGCACGAGGGACCTGCCAAAGTTAAACCATTTGGCCAGGAGAGCCCTTTTATGAAGGCATGTGCTCGATTTCGTCGCCAAATTTTTTTGTCGAATTTTACGCCCTCTCATTTTTAAAAGTCGATTCCACAGCAACTAATAGAGCTTTGCGATCGCAATCACTTCCAGAATGTGCAAAAGATATTCTAGTTTCATAACAGAACAGCAGGGACCTGCCAAAGTTAAACCATTTGGCCAGGAGAGCCCTTTTATGCAGACTTTTGCCCGATTTCGATACCCAAAATTTTTGCGATTTTCACAGAATTTTTTTCAAAAGCCGATTCCAAAGCAACTAATAGAGCTTTGCGATCGCAATCACTTCCAGAATCTGCCCCACGAAGTCTACTTTCATGATAAAGCACGAGGGACCTGCCAAAGTTAAACCATTTGGCCAGGAGAGCCCTTTTATGAAGGCATGTGCTCGATTTCGTCGCCAAATTTTTTTGTCGAATTTTACGCCCTCTCATTTTTAAAAGTCGATTCCACAGCAACTAATAGAGCTTTGCGATCGCAATCACTTCCAGAATGTGCAAAAGATATTCTAGTTTCATAACAGAACAGCAGGGACCTGCCAAAGTTAAACCATTTGGCCAGGTGAGCCCTTTTATGCAGACTTTTGCCCGATTTCGATACCCAAAATTTTTGCGATTTTCACAGAATTTTTTTCAAAAGCCGATTCCAAAGCAACTAATAGAGCTTTGCGATCGCAATCACTTCCAGAATCTGCCCCACGAAGTCTACTTTCATGATAAAGCACGAGGGACCTGCCAAAGTTAAACCATTTGGCCAGGAGAGCCCTTTTATGAAGGCATGTGCTCGATTTCGTCGCCAAATTTTTTTGTCGAATTTTACGCCCTCTCATTTTTAAAAGTCGATTCCACAGCAACTAATAGAGCTTTGCGATCGCAATCACTTCCAGAATGTGCAAAAGATATTCTAGTTTCATAACAGAACAGCAGGGACCTGCCAAAGTTAAACCATTTGGCCAGGAGTGCCCTTTTATGCAGACTTTTGCCCGATTTCGATACCCAAAATTTTTGCGATTTTCACAGAATTTTTTTCAAAAGCCGATTCCAAAGCAACTAATAGAGCTTTGCGATCGCAATCACTTCCAGAATCTGCCCCACGAAGTCTACTTTCATGATAAAGCACGAGGGACCTGCCAAAGTTAAACCATTTGGCCAGGAGAGCCCTTTTATGAAGGCATGTGCTCGATTTCGTCGCCAAATTTTTTTGTCGAATTTTACGCCCTCTCATTTTTAAAAGTCGATTCCACAGCAACTAATAGAGCTTTGCGATCGCAATCACTTCCAGAATGTGCAAAAGATATTCTAGTTTCATAACAGAACAGCAGGGACCTGCCAAAGTTAAACCATTTGGCCAGGAGAGCCCTTTTATGCAGACTTTTGCCCGATTTCGATACCCAAAATTTTTGCGATTTTCACAGAATTTTTTTCAAAAGCCGATTCCAAAGCAACTAATAGAGCTTTGCGATCGCAATCACTTCCAGAATCTGCCCCACGAAGTCTACTTTCATGATAAAGCACGAGGGACCTGCCAAAGTTAAACCATTTGGCCAGGAGAGCCCTTTTATGAAGGCATGTGCTCGATTTCGTCGCCAAATTTTTTTGTCGAATTTTACGCCCTCTCATTTTTAAAAGTCGATTCCACAGCAACTAATAGAGCTTTGCGATCGCAATCACTTCCAGAATGTGCAAAAGATATTCTAGTTTCATAACAGAACAGCAGGGACCTGCCAAAGTTAAACCATTTGGCCAGGAGAGCCCTTTTATGCAGACTTTTGCCCGATTTCGATACCCAAAATTTTTGCGATTTTCAGAGAATTTTTTTCAAAAGCCGATTCCAAAGCAACTAATAGAGCTTTGCGATCGCAATCACTTCCAGAATCTGCCCCACGAAGTCTACTTTCATGATAAAGCACGAGGGACCTGCCAAAGTTAAACCATTTGGCCAGGAGAGCCCTTTTATGAAGGCATGTGCTCGATTTCGTCGCCAAATTTTTTTGTCGAATTTTACGCCCTCTCATTTTTAAAAGTCGATTCCACAGCAACTAATAGAGCTTTGCGATCGCAATCACTTCCAGAATGTGCAAAAGATATTCTAGTTTCATAACAGAACAGCAGGGACCTGCCAAAGTTAAACCATTTGGCCAGGAGAGCCCTTTTATGCAGACTTTTGCCCGATTTCGATACCCAAAATTTTTGCGATTTTCACAGAATTTTTTTCAAAAGCCGATTCCAAAGCAACTAATAGAGCTTTGCGATCGCAATCACTTCCAGAATCTGCCCCACGAAGTCTAATTTCATGATAAAGCACGAGGGACCTGCCAAAGTTAAACCATTTGGCCAGGAGAGCCCTTTTATGAAGGCATGTGCTCGATTTCGTCGCCAAATTTTTTTGTCGAATTTTACGCCCTCTCATTTTTAAAAGTCGATTCCACAGCAACTAATAGAGCTTTGCGATCGCAATCACTTCCAGAATGTGCAAAAGATATTCTAGTTTCATAACAGAACAGCAGGGACCTGCCAAAGTTAAACCATTTGGCCAGGAGAGCCCTTTTATGCAGACTTTTGCCCGATTTCGATACCCAAAATTTTTGCGATTTTCACAGAATTTTTTTCAAAAGCCGATTCCAAAGCAACTAATAGAGCTTTGCGATCGCAATCACTTCCAGAATCTGCCCCACGAAGTCTACTTTCATGATAAAGCACGAGGGACCTGCCAAAGTTAAACCATTTGGCCAGGAGAGCCCTTTTATGAAGGCATGTGCTCGATTTCGTCGCCAAATTTTTTTGTCGAATTTTACGCCCTCTCATTTTTAAAAGTCGATTCCACAGCAACTAATAGAGCTTTGCGATCGCAATCACTTCCAGAATGTGCAAAAGATATTCTAGTTTCATAACAGAACAGCAGGGACCTGCCAAAGTTAAACCATTTGGCCAGGAGAGCCCTTTTATGCAGACTTTTGCCCGATTTCGATACCCAAAATTTTTGCGATTTTCAGAGAATTTTTTTCAAAAGCCGATTCCAAAGCAACTAATAGAGCTTTGCGATCGCAATCACTTCCAGAATCTGCCCCACGAAGTCTACTTTCATGATAAAGCACGAGGGACCTGCCAAAGTTAAACCATTTGGCCAGGAGAGCCCTTTTATGAAGGCATGTGCTCGATTTCGTCGCCAAATTTTTTTGTCGAATTTTACGCCCTCTCATTTTTAAAAGTCGATTCCACAGCAACTAATAGAGCTTTGCGATCGCAATCACTTCCAGAATGTGCAAAAGATATTCTAGTTTCATAACAGAACAGCAGGGACCTGCCAAAGTTAAACCATTTGGCCAGGAGAGCCCTTTTATGCAGACTTTTGCCCGATTTCGATACCCAAAATTTTTGCGATTTTCACAGAATTTTTTTCAAAAGCCGATTCCAAAGCAACTAATAGAGCTTTGCGATCGCAATCACTTCCAGAATCTGCCCCACGAAGTCTAATTTCATGATAAAGCACGAGGGACCTGCCAAAGTTAAACCATTTGGCCAGGAGAGCCCTTTTATGAAGGCATGTGCTCGATTTCGTCGCCAAATTTTTTTGTCGAATTTTACGCCCTCTCATTTTTAAAAGTCGATTCCACAGCAACTAATAGAGCTTTGCGATCGCAATCACTTCCAGAATGTGCAAAAGATATTCTAGTTTCATAACAGAACAGCAGGGACCTGCCAAAGTTAAACCATTTGGCCAGGAGAGCCCTTTTATGCAGACTTTTGCCCGATTTCGATACCCAAAATTTTTGCGATTTTCACAGAATTTTTTTCAAAAGCCGATTCCAAAGCAACTAATAGAGCTTTGCGATCGCAATCACTTCCAGAATCTGCCCCACGAAGTCTACTTTCATGATAAAGCACGAGGGACCTGCCAAAGTTAAACCATTTGGCCAGGAGAGCCCTTTTATGAAGGCATGTGCTCGATTTCGTCGCCAAATTTTTTTGTCGAATTTTACGCCCTCTCATTTTTAAAAGTCGATTCCACAGCAACTAATAGAGCTTTGCGATCGCAATCACTTCCAGAATGTGCAAAAGATATTCTAGTTTCATAACAGAACAGCAGGGACCTGCCAAAGTTAAACCATTTTGCCAAGAGAGCCCTTTTATGCAGACTTTTGCCCGATTTCGATACCCAAAATTTTTGCGATTTTCACAGAATTTTTTTCAAAAGCCGATTCCAAAGCAACTAATAGAGCTTTGCGATCGCAATCACTTCCAGAATCTGCCCCACGAAGTCTACTTTCATGATAAAGCACGAGGGACCTGCCAAAGTTAAACCATTTGGCCAGGAGAGCCCTTTTATGAAGGCATGTGCTCGATTTCGTCGCCAAATTTTTTTGTCGAATTTTACGCCCTCTCATTTTTAAAAGTCGATTCCACAGCAACTAATAGAGCTTTGCGATCGCAATCACTTCCAGAATGTGCAAAAGATATTCTAGTTTCATAACAGAACAGCAGGGACCTGCCAAAGTTAAACCATTTGGCCAGGAGAGCCCTTTTATGCAGACTTTTGCCCGATTTCGATACCCAAAATTTTTGCGATTTTCACAGAATTTTTTTCAAAAGCCGATTCCAAAGCAACTAATAGAGCTTTGCGATCGCAATCACTTCCAGAATCTGCCCCACGAAGTCTACTTTCATGATAAAGCACGAGGGACCTGCCAAAGTTAAACCATTTGGCCAGGAGAGCCCTTTTATGAAGGCATGTGCTCGATTTCGTCGCCAAATTTTTTTGTCGAATTTTACGCCCTCTCATTTTTAAAAGTCGATTCCACAGCAACTAATAGAGCTTTGCGATCGCAATCACTTCCAGAATGTGCAAAAGATATTCTAGTTTCATAACAGAACAGCAGGGACCTGCCAAAGTTAAACCATTTGGCCAGGAGAGCCCTTTTATGCAGACTTTTGCCCGATTTCGATACCCAAAATTTTTGCGATTTTCACAGAATTTTTTTCAAAAGCCGATTCCAAAGCAACTAATAGAGCTTTGCGATCGCAATCACTTCCAGAATCTGCCCCACGAAGTCTACTTTCATGATAAAGCACGAGGGACCTGCCAAAGTTAAACCATTTGGCCAGGAGAGCCCTTTTATGAAGGCATGTGCTCGATTTCGTCGCCAAATTTTTTTGTCGAATTTTACGCCCTCTCATTTTTAAAAGTCGATTCCACAGCAACTAATAGAGCTTTGCGATCGCAATCACTTCCAGAATGTGCAAAAGATATTCTAGTTTCATAACAGAACAGCAGGGACCTGCCAAAGTTAAACCATTTGGCCAGGAGAGCCCTTTTATGCAGACTTTTGCCCGATTTCGATACCCAAAATTTTTGCGATTTTCACAGAATTTTTTTCAAAAGCCGATTCCAAAGCAACTAATAGAGCTTTGCGATCGCAATCACTTCCAGAATCTGCCCCACGAAGTCTACTTTCATGATAAAGCACGAGGGACCTGCCAAAGTTAAACCTTTTGGCCAGGAGAGCCCTTTTATGAAGGCATGTGCTCGATTTCGTCGCCAAATTTTTTTGTCGAATTTTACGCCCTCTCATTTTTAAAAGTCGATTCCACAGCAACTAATAGAGCTTTGCGATCGCAATCACTTCCAGAATGTGCAAAAGATATTCTAGTTTCATAACAGAACAGCAGGGACCTGCCAAAGTTAAACCATTTGGCCAGGAGAGCCCTTTTATGCAGACTTTTGCCCGATTTCGATACCCAAAATTTTTGCGATTTTCACAGAATTTTTTTCAAAAGCCGATTCCAAAGCAACTAATAGAGCTTTGCGATCGCAATCACTTCCAGAATCTGCCCCACGAAGTCTACTTTCATGATAAAGCACGAGGGACCTGCCAAAGTTAAACCATTTGGCCAGGAGAGCCCTTTTATGAAGGCATGTGCTCGATTTCGTCGCCAAATTTTTTTGTCGAATTTTACGCCCTCTCATTTTTAAAAGTCGATTCCACAGCAACTAATAGAGCTTTGCGATCGCAATCACTTCCAGAATGTGCAAAAGATATTCTAGTTTCATAACAGAACAGCAGGGACCTGCCAAAGTTAAACCATTTGGCCAGGAGAGCCCTTTTATGCAGACTTTTGCCCGATTTCGATACCCAAAATTTTTGCGATTTTCACAGAATTTTTTTCAAAAGCCGATTCCAAAGCAACTAATAGAGCTTTGCGATCGCAATCACTTCCAGAATCTGCCCCATGAAGTCTACTTTCATGATAAAGCACGAGGGACCTGCCAAAGTTAAACCATTTGGCCAGGAGAGCCCTTTTATGAAGGCATGTGCTCGATTTCTTCGCCAAATTTTTTTGTCGAATTTTACGCCCTCTCATTTTTAAAAGTCGATTCCACAGCAACTAATAGAGCTTTGCGATCGCAATCACTTCCAGAATGTGCAAAAGATATTCTAGTTTCATAACAGAACAGCAGGGACCTGCCAAAGTTAAACCATTTGGCCAGGAGAGCCCTTTTATGCAGACTTTTGCCCGATTTCGATACCCAAAATTTTTGCGATTTTCACAGAATTTTTTTCAAAAGCCGATTCCAAAGCAACTAATAGAGCTTTGCGATCGCAATCACTTCCAGAATCTGCCCCACGAAGTCTACTTTCATGATAAAGCACGAGGGACCTGCCAAAGTTAAACCATTTGGCCAGGAGAGCCCTTTTATGAAGGCATGTGCTCGATTTCGTCGCCAAATTTTTTTGTCGAATTTTACGCCCTCTCATTTTTAAAAGTCGATTCCACAGCAACTAATAGAGCTTTGCGATCGCAATCACTTCCAGAATGTGCAAAAGATATTCTAGTTTCATAACAGAACAGCAGGGACCTGCCAAAGTTAAACCATTTGGCCAGGAGAGCCCTTTTATGCAGACTTTTGCCCGATTTCGATACCCAAAATTTTTGCGATTTTCACAGAATTTTTTTCAAAAGCCGATTCCAAAGCAACTAATAGAGCTTTGCGATCGCAATCACTTCCAGAATCTGCCCCACGAAGTCTACTTTCATGATAAAGCACGAGGGACCTGCCAAAGTTAAACCATTTGGCCAGGAGAGCCCTTTTATGAAGGCATGTGCTCGATTTCGTCGCCAAATTTTTTTGTCGAATTTTACGCCCTCTCATTTTTAAAAGTCGATTCCACAGCAACTAATAGAGCTTTGCGATCGCAATCACTTCCAGAATGTGCAAAAGATATTCTAGTTTCATAACAGAACAGCAGGGACCTGCCAAAGTTAAACCATTTGGCCAGGAGAGCCCTTTTATGCAGACTTTTGCCCGATTTCGATACCCAAAATTTTTGCGATTTTCACAGAATTTTTTTCAAAAGCCGATTCCAAAGCAACTAATAGAGCTTTGCGATCGCAATCACTTCCAGAATCTGCCCCACGAAGTCTACTTTCATGATAAAGCACGAGGGACCTGCCAAAGTTAAACCATTTGGCCAGGAGAGCCCTTTTATGAAGGCATGTGCTCGATTTCGTCGCCAAATTTTTTTGTCGAATTTTACGCCCTCTCATATTTAAAAGTCGATTCCACAGCAACTAATAGAGCTTTGCGATCGCAATCACTTCCAGAATGTGCAAAAGATATTCTAGTTTCATAACAGAACAGCAGGGACCTGCCAAAGTTAAACCATTTGGCCAGGAGAGCCCTTTTATGCAGACTTTTGCCCGATTTCGATACCCAAAATTTTTGCGATTTTCACAGAATTTTTTTCAAAAGCCGATTCCAAAGCAACTAATAGAGCTTTGCGATCGCAATCACTTCCAGAATCTGCCCCACGAAGTCTACTTTCATGATAAAGCACGAGGGACCTGCCAAAGTTAAACCATTTGGCCAGGAGAGCCCTTTTATGAAGGCATGTGCTCGATTTCGTCGCCAAATTTTTTTGTCGAATTTTACGCCCTCTCATTTTTAAAAGTCGATTCCACAGCAACTAATAGAGCTTTGCGATCGCAATCACTTCCAGAATGTGCAAAAGATATTCTAGTTTCATAACAGAACAGCAGGGACCTGCCAAAGTTAAACTATTTGGCCAGGAGAGCTCTTTTATGCAGACTTTTGCCCGATTTCGATACCCAAAATTTTTGCGATTTTCACAGAATTTTTTTCAAAAGCCGATTCCAAAGCAACTAATAGAGCTTTGCGATCGCAATCACTTCCAGAATCTGCCCCACGAAGTCTACTTTCATGATAAAGCACGAGGGACCTGCCAAAGTTAAACCATTTGGCCAGGAGAGCCCTTTTATGAAGGCATGTGCTCGATTTCGTCGCCAAATTTTTTTGTCGAATTTTACGCCCTCTCATTTTTAAAAGTCGATTCCACAGCAACTAATAGAGCTTTGCGATCGCAATCACTTCCAGAATGTGCAAAAGATATTCTAGTTTCATAACAGAACAGCAGGGACCTGCCAAAGTTAAACCATTTGGCCAGGAGAGCCCTTTTATGCAGACTTTTGCCCGATTTCGATACCCAAAATTTTTGCGATTTTCACAGAATTTTTTTCAAAAGCCGATTCCAAAGCAACTAATAGAGCTTTACGATCGCAATCACTTCCAGAATCTGCCCCACGAAGTCTACTTTCATGATAAAGCACGAGGGACCTGCCAAAGTTAAACCATTTGGCCAGGAGAGCCCTTTTATGAAGGCATGTGCTCGATTTCGTCGCCAAATTTTTTTGTCGAATTTTACGCCCTCTCATTTTTAAAAGTCGATTCCACAGTAACTAATAGAGCTTTGCGATCGCAATCACTTCCAGAATGTGCAAAAGATATTCTAGTTTCATAACAGAACAGCAGGGACCTGCCAAAGTTAAACCATTTGGCCAGGAGAGCCCTTTTATGCAGACTTTTGCGCGATTTCGATACCCAAAATTTTTGCGATTTTCACAGAATTTTTTTCAAAAGCCGACTCCAAAGCAACTAATAGAGCTTTGCGATCGCAATCACTTCCAGAATCTGCCCCACGAAGTCTACTTTCATGATAAAGCACGAAGGACCTGCCAAAGTTAAACCATTTGGCCAGGAGAGCCATTTTATGAAGGCATGTGCTCGATTTCGTCGCCAATTTTTTTTGTCGAATTTTACGCCCTCTCATTTTTAAAAGTCGATTCCACAGCAACTAATAGAGCTTTGCGATCGCAATCACTTCCAGAATGTGCAAAAGTTATTCTAGTTTCATAACAGAACAGCAGGGACCTGCCAAAGTTAAACCATTTGGCCAGGAGAGCCCTTTTATGCAGACTTTTGCCCGATTTCGATACCCAAAATTTTTGCGATTTTCACAGAATTTTTTTCAAAAGCCGATTCCAAAGCAACTAATAGAGCTTTGCGATCGCAATCACTTCCAGAATCTGCCCCACGAAGTCTACTTTCATGATAAAGCACGAGGGACCTGCCAAAGTTAAACCATTTGGCCAGGAGAGCCCTTTTATGAAGGCATGTGCTCGATTTCGTCGCCAAATTTTTTTGTCGAATTTTACGCCCCCTCATTTTTAAAAGTCGATTCCACAGCAACTAATAGAGCTTTGCGATCGCAATCACTTCCAGAATGTGCAAAAGTTATTCTAGTTTCATAACAGAACAGCAGGGACCTGCCAAAGTTAAACCATTTGGCCAGGAGAGCCCTTTTATGCAGACTTTTGCCCGATTTCGATACCCAAAATTTTTGCGATTTTCACAGAATTTTTTTCAAAAGCCGATTCCAAAGCAACTAATAGAGCTTTGCGATCGCAATCACTTCCAGAATCTGCCCCACGAAGTCTACTTTCATGATAAAGCACGAGGGACCTGCCAAAGTTAAACCATTTGGCCAGGAGAGCCCTTTTATGAAGGCATGTGCTCGATTTCGTCGCCAATTTTTTTTGTCGAATTTTACGCCCTCTCATTTTTAAAAGTCGATTCCACAGCAACTAATAGAGCTTTGCGATCGCAATCACTTCCAGAATGTGCAAAAGTTATTCTAGTTTCATAACAGAACAGCAGGGACCTGCCAAAGTTAAACCATTTGGCCAGGAGAGCCCTTTTATGCAGACTTTTGCCCGATTTCGATACCCAAAATTTTTGCGATTTTCACAGAATTTTTTTCAAAAGCCGATTCCAAAGCAACTAATAGAGCTTTGCGATCGCAATCACTTCCAGAATCTGCCCCACGAAGTCTACTTTCATGATAAAGCACGAGGGACCTGCCAAAGTTAAACCATTTGGCCAGGAGAGCCCTTTTATGAAGGCATGTGCTCGATTTCGTCGCCAAATTTTTTTGTCGAATTTTACGCCCCCTCATTTTTAAAAGTCGATTCCACAGCAACTAATAGAGCTTTGCGATCGCAATCACTTCCAGAATGTGCAAAAGTTATTCTAGTTTCATAACAGAACAGCAGGGACCTGCCAAAGTTAAACCATTTGGCCAGGAGAGCCCTTTTATGCAGACTTTTGCCCGATTTCGATACCCAAAATTTTTGCGATTTTCACAGAATTTTTTTCAAAAGCCGATTCCAAAGCAACTAATAGAGCTTTGCGATCGCAATCACTTCCAGAATCTGCCCCACGAAGTCTACTTTCATGATAAAGCACGAGGGACCTGCCAAAGTTAAACCATTTGGCCAGGAGAGCCCTTTTATGAAGGCATGTGCTCGATTTCGTCGCCAAATTTTTTTGTCGAATTTTACGCCCTCTCATTTTTAAAAGTCGATTCCACAGCAACTAATAGAGCTTTGCGATCGCAATCACTTCCAGAATGTGCAAAAGATATTCTAGTTTCATAACAGAACAGCAGGGACCTGCCAAAGTTAAACCATTTGGCCAGGAGAGCCCTTTTATGCAGACTTTTGCCCGATTTCGATACCCAAAATTTTTGCGATTTTCACAGAATTTTTTTCAAAAGCCGATTCCAAAGCAACTAATAGAGCTTTGCGATCGCAATCACTTCCAGAATCTGCCCCACGAAGTCTACTTTCATGATAAAGCACGAGGGACCTGCCAAAGTTAAACCATTTGGCCAGGAGAGCCCTTTTATGAAGGCATGTGCTCGATTTCGTCGCCAAATTTTTTTGTCGAATTTTACGCCCTCTCATTTTTAAAAGTCGATTCCACAGCAACTAATAGAGCTTTGCGATCGCAATCACTTCCAGAATGTGCAAAAGATATTCTAGTTTCATAACAGAACAGCAGGGACCTGCCAAAGTTAAACCATTTGTCCAGGAGAGCTCTTTTATGCAGACTTTTGCCCGATTTCGATACCCAAAATTTTTGCGATTTTCACAGAATTTTTTTCAAAAGCCGATTCCAAAGCAACTAATAGAGCTTTGCGATCGCAATCACTTCCAGAATCTGCCCCACGAAGTCTACTTTCATGATAAAGCACGAGGGACCTGCCAAAGTTAAACCATTTGGCCAGGAGAGCCCTTTTATGAAGGCATGTGCTCGATTTCGTCGCCAAATTTTTTTGTCGAATTTTACGCCCTCTCATTTTTAAAAGTCGATTCCACAGCAACTAATAGAGCTTTGCGATCGCAATCACTTCCAGAATGTGCAAAAGATATTCTAGTTTCATAACAGAACAGCAGGGACCTGCCAAAGTTAAACCATTTGGCCAGGAGAGCCCTTTTATGCAGACTTTTGCCCTATTTCGATACCCAAAATTTTTGCGATTTTCACAGAATTTTTTTCAAAAGCCGATTCCAAAGCAACTAATAGAGCTTTGCGATCGCAATCACTTCCAGAATCTGCCCCACGAAGTCTACTTTCATGATAAAGCACGAGGGACCTGCCAAAGTTAAACCATTTGGCCAGGAGAGCCCTTTTATGAAGGCATGTGCTCGATTTCGTCGCCAAATTTTTTTGTCGAATTTTACGCCCTCTCATTTTTAAAAGTCGATTCCACAGCAACTAATAGAGCTTTGCGATCGCAATCACTTCCAGAATGTGCAAAAGATATTCTAGTTTCATAACAGAACAGCAGGGACCTGCCAAAGTTAAACCATTTGGCCAGGAGAGCCCTTTTATGCAGACTTTTGCCCGATTTCGATACCCAAAATTTTTGCGATTTTCACAGAATTTTTTTCAAAAGCCGATTCCAAAGCAACTAATAGAGCTTTGCGATCGCAATCACATCCAGAATCTGCCCCACGAAGTCTACTTTCATGATAAAGCACGAGGGACCTGCCAAAGTTAAACCATTTGGCCAGGAGAGCCCTTTTATGAAGGCATGTGCTCGATTTCGTCGCCAAATTTTTTTGCCGAATTTTACGCCCTCTCATTTTTAAAAGTCGATTCCACAGCAACTAATAGAGCTTTGCGATCGCAATCACTTCCAGAATGTGCAAAAGATATTCTAGTTTCATAACAGAACAGCAGCGACCTGCCAAAGTTAAACCATTTGGCCAGGAGAGCCCTTTTATGCAGACTTTTGCCCGATTTCGATACCCAAAATTTTTGCGATTTTCACAGAATTTTTTTCAAAAGCCGATTCCAAAGCAACTAATAGAGCTTTGCGATCGCAATCACTTCCAGAATCTGCCCCACGAAGTCTACTTTCATGATAAAGCACGAGGGACCTGCCAAAGTTAAACCATTTGGCCAGGAGAGCCCTTTTATGAAGGCATGTGCTCGATTTCGTCGCCAAATTTTTTTGTCGAATTTTACGCCCTCTCATTTTTAAAAGTCGATTCCACAGCAACTAATAGAGCTTTGCGATCGCAATCACTTCCAGAATGTGCAAAAGATATTCTAGTTTCATAACAGAACAGCAGGGACCTGCCAAAGTTAAACCATTTGGCCAGGAGAGCCCTTTTATGCAGACTTTTGCCCGATTTCGATACCCAAAATTTTTGCGATTTTCACAGAATTTTTTTCAAAAGCCGATTCCAAAGCAACTAATAGAGCTTTGCGATCGCAATCACTTCCAGAATCTGCCCCACGAAGTCTACTTTCATGATAAAGCACGAGGGACCTGCCAAAGTTAAACCATTTGGCCAGGAGAGCCCTTTTATGAAGGCATGTGCTCGATTTCGTCGCCAAATTTTTTTGTCGAATTTTACGCCCTATCATTTTTAAAAGTCGATTCCACAGCAACTAATAGAGCTTTGCGATCGCAATCACTTCCAGAATGTGCAAAAGATATTCTAGTTTCATAACAGAACAGCAGGGACCTGCCAAAGTTAAACCATTTGGCCAGGAGAGCCCTTTTATGCAGACTTTTGCCCGATTTCGATACCCAAAATTTTTGCGATTTTCACAGAATTTTTTTCAAAAGCCGATTCCAAAGCAACTAATAGAGCTTTGCGATCGCAATCACTTCCAGAATCTGCCCCACGAAGTCTACTTTCATGATAAAGCACGAGGGACCTGCCAAAGTTAAACCATTTGGCCAGGAGAGCCCTTTTATGAAGGCATGTGCTCGATTTCGTCGCCAAATTTTTTTGTCGAATTTTACGCCCTCTCATTTTTAAAAGTCGATTCCACAGCAACTAATAGAGCTTTGCGATCGCAATCACTTCCAGAATGTGCAAAAGATATTCTAGTTTCATAACAGAACAGCAGGGACCTGCCAAAGTTAAACCATTTGGCCAGGAGAGCCCTTTTATGCAGACTTTTGCCCGATTTCGATACCCAAAATTTTTGCGATTTTCACAGAATTTTTTTCAAAAGCCGATTCCAAAGCAACTAATAGAGCTTTGCGATCGCAATCACTTCCAGAATCTGCCCCACGAAGTCTACTTTCATGATAAAGCACGAGGGACCTGCCAAAGTTAAACCATTTGGCCAGGAGAGCCCTTTTATAAAGGCATGTGCTCGATTTCGTCGCCAAATTTTTTTGTCGAATTTTACGCCCTCTCATTTTTAAAAGTCGATTCCACAGCAACTAATAGAGCTTTGCGATCGCAATCACTTCCAGAATGTGCAAAAGATATTCTAGTTTCATAACAGAACAGCAGGGACCTGCCAAAGTTAAACCATTTGGCCAGGAGAGCCCTTTTATGCAGACTTTTGCCCGATTTCGATACCCAAAATTTTTGCGATTTTCACAGAATTTTTTTCAAAAGCCGATTCCAAAGCAACTAATAGAGCTTTGCGATCGCAATCACTTCCAGAATCTGCCCCACGAAGTCTACTTTCATGATAAAGCACGAGGGACCTGCCAAAGTTAAACCATTTGGGCAGGAGAGCCCTTTTATGAAGGCATGTGCTCGATTTCGTCGCCAAATTTTTTTGCCGAATTTTACGCCCTCTCATTTTTAAAAGTCGATTCTACAGCAACTAATAGAGCTTTGCGATCGCAATCACTTCCAGAATGTGCAAAAGATATTCTAGTTTCATAACAGAACAGCAGGGACCTGCCAAAGTTAAACCATTTGGCCAGGAGAGCCCTTTTATGCAGACTTTTGCCCGATTTCGATACCCAAAATTTTTGCGATTTTCACAGAATTTTTTTCAAAAGCCGATTCCAAAGCAACTAATAGAGCTTTGCGATCGCAATCACTTCCAGAATCTGCCCCACGAAGTCTACTTTCATGATAAAGCACGAGGGACCTGCCAAAGTTAAACCATTTGGCCAGGAGAGCCCTTTTATGAAGGCATGTGCTCGATTTCGTCGCCAAATTTTTTTGTCGAATTTTACGCCCTCTCATTTTTAAAAGTCGATTCCACAGCAACTAATAGAGCTTTGCGATCGCAATCACTTCCAGAATGTGCAAAAGATATTCTAGTTTCATAACAGAACAGCAGGGACCTGCCAAAGTTAAACCATTTGGCCAGGAGAGCCCTTTTATGCAGACTTTTGCCCGATTTCGATACCCAAAATTTTTGCGATTTTCACAGAATTTTTTTCAAAAGCCGATTCCAAAGCAACTAATAGAGCTTTGCGATCGCAATCACTTCCAGAATCTGCCCCACGAAGTCTACTTTCATGATAAAGCACGAGGGACCTGCCAAAGTTAAACCATTTGGCCAGGAGAGCACTTTTATGAAGGCATGTGCTCGATTTCGTCGCCAAATTTTTTTGTCGAATTTTACGCCCTCTCATTTTTAAAAGTCGATTCCACAGCAACTAATAGAGCTTTGCGATCGCAATCACTTCCAGAATGTGCAAAAGATATTCTAGTTTCATAACAGAACAGCAGGGACCTGCCAAAGTTAAACCATTTGGCCAGGAGAGCCCTTTTATGCAGACTTTTGCCCGATTTCGATACCCAAAATTTTTGCGATTTTCACAGAATTTTTTTCAAAAGCCGATTCCAAAGCAACTAATAGAGCTTTGCGATCGCAATCACTTCCAGAATCTGCCCCACGAAGTCTACTTTCATGATAAAGCACGAGGGACCTGCCAAAGTTAAACCATTTGGCCAGGAGAGCCCTTTTATGAAGGCATGTGCTCGATTTCGTCGCCAAATTTTTTTGCCGAATTTTACGCCCTCTCATTTTTAAAAGTCGATTCCACAGCAACTAATAGAGCTTTGCGATCGCAATCACTTCCAGAATGTGCAAAAGATATTCTAGTTTCATAACAGAACAGCAGCGACCTGCCAAAGTTAAACCATTTGGCCAGGAGAGCCCTTTTATGCAGACTTTTGCCCGATTTCGATACCCAAAATTTTTGCGATTTTCACAGAATTTTTTTCAAAAGCCGATTCCAAAGCAACTAATAGAGCTTTGCGATCGCAATCACTTCCAGAATCTGCCCCACGAAGTCTACTTTCATGATAAAGCACGAGGGACCTGCCAAAGTTAAACCATTTGGCCAGGAGAGCCCTTTTATGAAGGCATGTGCTCGATTTCGTCGCCAAATTTTTTTGTCGAATTTTACGCCCTCTCATTTTTAAAAGTCGATTCCACAGCAACTAATAGAGCTTT
The DNA here is from genome assembly GCA_963930645.1 of Salticus scenicus. Lineage (NCBI taxonomy): Eukaryota > Metazoa > Arthropoda > Arachnida > Araneae > Salticidae > Salticus > Salticus scenicus. Next base: position 25,916 of record CAWVNO010001140.1, on the reverse strand, counting down.
GCGATCGCAATCACTTCCAGAATGTGCAAAAGATATTCTAGTTTCATAACAGAACAGCAGGAACCTGCCAAAGTTAAACCATTTGGCCAGGAGAGCCCTTTTATGCAGACTTTTGCCCGATTTCGATACCCAAAATTTTTGCGATTTTCACAGAATTTTTTTCAAAAGCCGATTCCAAAGCAACTAATAGAGCTTTGCGATCGCAATCACTTCCAGAATCTGCCCCACGAAGTCTACTTTCATGATAAAGCACGAGGGACCTGCCAAAGTTAAACCATTTGGCCAGGAGAGCCCTTTTATGAAGGCATGTGCTCGATTTCGTCGCCAAATTTTTTTGCCGAATTTTACGCCCTCTCATTTTTAAAAGTCGATTCCACAGCAACTAATAGAGCTTTGCGATCGCAATCACTTCCAGAATGTGCAAAAGATATTCTAGTTTCATAACAGAACAGCAGCGACCTGCCAAAGTTAAACCATTTGGCCAGGAGAGCCCTTTTATGCAGACTTTTGCCCGATTTCGATACCCAAAATTTTTGCGATTTTCACAGAATTTTTTTCAAAAGCCGATTCCAAAGCAACTAATAGAGCTTTGCGATCGCAATCACTTCCAGAATCTGCCCCACGAAGTCTACTTTCATGATAAAGCACGAGGGACCTGCCAAAGTTAAACCATTTGGCCAGGAGAGCCCTTTTATGAAGGCATGTGCTCGATTTCGTCGCCAAATTTTTTTGTCGAATTTTACGCCCTCTCATTTTTAAAAGTCGATTCCACAGCAACTAATAGAGCTTTGCGATCGCAATCACTTCCAGAATGTGCAAAAGATATTCTAGTTTCATAACAGAACAGCAGGGACCTGCCAAAGTTAAACCATTTGGCCAGGAGAGCCCTTTTATGCAGAGTTTTGCCCGATTTCGATACCCAAAATTTTTGCGATTTTCACAGAATTTTTTTCAAAAGCCGATTCCAAAGCAACTAATAGAGCTTTGCGATCGCAATCACTTCCAGAATCTGCCCCACGAAGTCTACTTTCATGATAAAGCACGAGGGACCTGCCAAAGTTAAACCATTTGGCCAGGAGAGCCCTTTTATAAAGGCATGTGCTCGATTTCGTCGCCAAATTTTTTTGTCGAATTTTACGCCCTCTCATTTTTAAAAGTCGATTCCACAGCAACTAATAGAGCTTTGCGATCGCAATCACTTCCAGAATGTGCAAAAGATATTCTAGTTTCATAACAGAACAGCAGGGACCTGCCAAAGTTAAACCATTTGGCCAGGAGAGCCCTTTTATGCAGACTTTTGCCCGATTTCGATACCCAAAATTTTTGCGATTTTCACAGAATTTTTTTCAAAAGCCGATTCCAAAGCAACTAATAGAGCTTTGCGATCGCAATCACTTCCAGAATCTGCCCCACGAAGTCTACTTTCATGATAAAGCACGAGGGACCTGCCAAAGTTAAACCATTTGGCCAGGAGAGCCCTTTTATGAAGGCATGTGCTCGATTTCGTCGCCAAATTTTTTTGTCGAATTTTACGCCCTCTCATTTTTAAAAGTCGATTCCACAGCAACTAATAGAGCTTTGCGATCGCAATCACTTCCAGAATGTGCAAAAGATATTCTAGTTTCATAACAGAACAGCAGGGACCTGCCAAAGTTAAACCATTTGGCCAGGAGAGCCCTTTTATGCAGACTTTTGCCCGATTTCGATACCCAAAATTTTTGCGATTTTCACAGAATTTTTTTCAAAAGCCGATTCCAAAGCAACTAATAGAGCTTTGCGATCGCAATCACTTCCAGAATCTGCCCCACGAAGTCTACTTTCATGATAAAGCACGAGGGACCTGCCAAAGTTAAACCATTTGGCCAGGAGAGCCCTTTTATGAAGGCATGTGCTCGATTTCGTCGCCAAATTTTTTTGCCGAATTTTACGCCCTCTCATTTTTAAAAGTCGATTCCACAGCAACTAATAGAGCTTTGCGATCGCAATCACTTCCAGAATGTGCAAAAGATATTCTAGTTTCATAACAGAACAGCAGCGACCTGCCAAAGTTAAACCATTTGGCCAGGAGAGCCCTTTTATGCAGACTTTTGCCCGATTTCGATACCCAAAATTTTTGCGATTTTCACAGAATTTTTTTCAAAAGCCGATTCCAAAGCAACTAATAGAGCTTTGCGATCGCAATCACTTCCAGAATCTGCCCCACGAAGTCTACTTTCATGATAAAGCACGAGGGACCTGCCAAAGTTAAACCATTTGGCCAGGAGAGCCCTTTTATGAAGGCATGTGCTCGATTTCGTCGCCAAATTTTTTTGTCGAATTTTACGCCCTCTCATTTTTAAAAGTCGATTCCACAGCAACTAATAGAGCTTTGCGATCGCAATCACTTCCAGAATGTGCAAAAGATATTCTAGTTTCATAACAGAACAGCAGGGACCTGCCAAAGTTAAACCATTTGGCCAGGAGAGCCCTTTTATGCAGACTTTTGCCCGATTTCGATACCCAAAATTTTTGCGATTTTCACAGAATTTTTTTCAAAAGCCGATTCCAAAGCAACTAATAGAGCTTTGCGATCGCAATCACTTCCAGAATCTGCCCCACGAAGTCTACTTTCATGATAAAGCACGAGGGACCTGCCAAAGTTAAACCATTTGGCCAGGAGAGCCCTTTTATGAAGGCATGTGCTCGATTTCGTCGCCAAATTTTTTTGTCGAATTTTACGCCCTCTCATTTTTAAAAGTCGATTCCACAGCAACTAATAGAGCTTTGCGATCGCAATCACTTCCAGAATGTGCAAAAGATATTCTAGTTTCATAACAGAACAGCAGGGACCTGCCAAAGTTAAACCATTTGGCCAGGAGAGCCCTTTTATGCAGACTTTTGCCCGATTTCGATACCCAAAATTTTTGCGATTTTCACAGAATTTTTTTCAAAAGCCGATTCCAAAGCAACTAATAGAGCTTTGCGATCGCAATCACTTCCAGAATCTGCCCCACGAAGTCTACTTTCATGATAAAGCACGAGGGACCTGCCAAAGTTAAACCATTTGGCCAGGAGAGCCCTTTTATGAAGGCATGTGCTCGATTTCGTCGCCAAATTTTTTTGTCGAATTTTACGCCCTCTCATTTTTAAAAGTCGATTCCACAGCAACTAATAGAGCTTTGCGATCGCAATCACTTCCAGAATGTGCAAAAGATATTCTAGTTTCATAACAGAACAGCAGGGACCTGCCAAAGTTAAACCATTTGGCCAGGAGAGCCCTTTTATGCAGACTTTTGCCCGATTTCGATACCCAAAATTTTTGCGATTTTCACAGAATTTTTTTCAAAAGCCGATTCCAAAGCAACTAATAGAGCTTTGCGATCGCAATCACTTCCAGAATCTGCCCCACGAAGTCTACTTTCATGATAAAGCACGAGGGACCTGCCAAAGTTAAACCATTTGGCCAGGAGAGCCCTTTTATGAAGGCATGTGCTCGATTTCGTCGCCAAATTTTTTTGTCGAATTTTACGCCCTCTCATTTTTAAAAGTCGATTCCACAGCAACTAATAGAGCTTTGCGATCGCAATCACTTCCAGAATGTGCAAAAGATATTCTAGTTTCATAACAGAACAGCAGGGACCTGCCAAAGTTAAACCATTTGGCCAGGAGAGCCCTTTTATGCAGACTTTTGCCCGATTTCGATACCCAAAATTTTTGCGATTTTCACAGAATTTTTTTCAAAAGCCGATTCCAAAGCAACTAATAGAGCTTTGCGATCGCAATCACTTCCAGAATCTGCCCCACGAAGTCTACTTTCATGATAAAGCACGAGGGACCTGCCAAAGTTAAACCATTTGGCCAGGAGAGCCCTTTTATGAAGGCATGTGCTCGATTTCGTCGCCAAATTTTTTTGTCGAATTTTACGCCCTCTCATTTTTAAAAGTCGATTCCACAGCAACTAATAGAGATTTGCGATCGCAATCACTTCCAGAATGTGCAAAAGATATTCTAGTTTCATAACAGAACAGCAGGAACCTGCCAAAGTTAAACCATTTGGCCAGGAGAGCCCTTTTATGCAGACTTTTGCCCGATTTCGATACCCAAAATTTTTGCGATTTTCACAGAATTTTTTTCAAAAGCCGATTCCAAAGCAACTAATAGAGCTTTGCGATCGCAATCACTTCCAGAATCTGCCCCACGAAGTCTACTTTCATGATAAAGCACGAGGGACCTGCCAAAGTTAAACCATTTGGCCAGGAGAGCCCTTTTATGAAGGCATGTGCTCGATTTCGTCGCCAAATTTTTTTGTCGAATTTTACGCCCTCTCATTTTTAAAAGTCGATTCCACAGCAACTAATAGAGCTTTGCGATCGCAATCACTTCCAGAATGTGCAAAAGATATTCTAGTTTCATAACAGAACTGCAGGGACCTGCCAAAGTTAAACCATTTGGCCAGGAGAGCCCTTTTATGCAGACTTTTGCCCGATTTCTATACCCAAAATTTTTGCGATTTTCACAGAATTTTTTTCAAAAGCCGATTCCAAAGCAACTAATAGAGCTTTGCGATCGCAATCACTTCCAGAATCTGCCCCACGAAGTCTACTTTCATGATAAAGCACGAGGGACTTGCCAAAGTTAAACCATTTGGCCAGGAGAGCCCTTTTATGAAGGCATGTGCTCGATTTCGTCGCCAAATTTTTTTGTCGAATTTTACGCCCTCTCATTTTTAAAAGTCGATTCCACAGCAACTAATAGAGCTTTGCGATCGCAATCACTTCCAGAATGTGCAAAAGATATTCTAGTTTCATAACAGAACAGCAGGGACCTGCCAAAGTTAAACCATTTGGCCAGGAGAGCCCTTTTATGCAGACTTTTGCCCGATTTCGATACCCAAAATTTTTGCGATTTTCACAGAATTTTTTTCAAAAGCCGATTCCAAAGCAACTAATAGAGCTTTGCGATCGCAATCACTTCCAGAATCTGCCCCACGAAGTCTACTTTCATGATAAAGCACGAGGGACCTGCCAAAGTTAAACCATTTGGCCAGGAGAGCCCTTTTATGAAGGCATGTGCTCGATTTCGTCGCCAAATTTTTTTGTCGAATTTTACGCCCTCTCATTTTTAAAAGTCGATTCCACAGCAACTAATAGAGCTTTGCGATCGCAATCACTTCCAGAATGTGCAAAAGATATTCTAGTTTCATAACAGAACAGCAGGGACCTGCCAAAGTTAAACCATTTGGCCAGGAGAGCCCTTTTATGCAGACTTTTGCCCGATTTCGATACCCAAAATTTTTGCGATTTTCACAGAATTTTTTTCAAAAGCCGATTCCAAAGCAACTAATAGAGCTTTGCGATCGCAATCACTTCCAGAATCTGCCCCACGAAGTCTACTTTCATGATAAAGCACGAGGGACCTGCCAAAGTTAAACCATTTGGCCAGGAGAGCCCTTTTATGAAGGCATGTTCTCGATTTCGTCGCGAAATTTTTTTGTCGAATTTTACGCCCTCTCATTTTTAAAAGTCGATTCCACAGCAACTAATAGAGCTTTGCGATCGCAATCACTTCCAGAATGTGCAAAAGATATTCTAGTTTCATAACAGAACAGCAGAGACCTGCCAAAGTTAAACCATTTGGCCAGGAGAGCCCTTTTATGCAGACTTTTGCCCGATTTCGATACCCAAAATTTTTGCGATTTTCACAGAATTTTTTTCAAAAGCCGATTCCAAAGCAACTAATAGAGCTTTGCGATCGCAATCACTTCCAGAATCTGCCCCACGAAGTCTACTTTCATGATAAAGCACGAGGGACCTGCCAAAGTTAAACCATTTGGCCAGGAGAGCCCTTTTATGAAGGCATGTGCTCGATTTCGTCGCCAAATTTTTTTGTCGAATTTTACGCCCTCTCATTTTTAAAAGTCGATTCCACAGCAACTAATAGAGCTTTGCGATCGCAATCACTTCCAGAATGTGCAAAAGATATTCTAGTTTCATAACAGAACAGCAGGGACCTGCCAAAGTTAAACCATTTGGCCAGGAGAGCCCTTTTATGCAGACTTTTGCCCGATTTCGATACCCAAAATTTTTGCGATTTTCACAGAATTTTTTTCAAAAGCCGATTCCAAAGCAACTAATAGAGCTTTGCGATCGCAATCACTTCCAGAATCTGCCCCACGAAGTCTACTTTCATGATAAAGCACGAGGGACCTGCCAAAGTTAAACCATTTGGCCAGGAGAGCCCTTTTATGAAGGCATGTGCTCGATTTCGTCGCCAAATTTTTTTGTCGAATTTTACGCCCTCTCATTTTTAAAAGTCGATTCCACAGCAACTAATAGAGCTTTGCGATCGCAATCACTTCCAGAATGTGCAAAAGATATTCTAGTTTCATAACAGAACAGCAGGGACCTGCCAAAGTTAAACCATTTGGCCAGGAGAGCCCTTTTATGCAGACTTTTGCCCGATTTCGATACCCAAAATTTTTGCGATTTTCACAGAATTTTTTTCAAAAGCCGATTCCAAAGCAACTAATAGAGCTTTGCGATCGCAATCACTTCCAGAATCTGCCCCACGAAGTCTACTTTCATGATAAAGCACGAGGGACCTGCCAAAGTTAAACCATTTGGCCAGGAGAGCCCTTTTATGAAGGCATGTTCTCGATTTCGTCGCGAAATTTTTTTGTCGAATTTTACGCCCTCTCATTTTTAAAAGTCGATTCCACAGCAACTAATAGAGCTTTGCGATCGCAATCACTTCCAGAATGTGCAAAAGATATTCTAGTTTCATAACAGAACAGCAGAGACCTGCCAAAGTTAAACCATTTGGCCAGGAGAGCCCTTTTATGCAGACTTTTGCCCGATTTCGATACCCAAAATTTTTGCGATTTTCACAGAATTTTTTTCAAAAGCCGATTCCAAAGCAACTAATAGAGCTTTGCGATCGCAATCACTTCCAGAATCTGCCCCACGAAGTCTACTTTCATGATAAAGCACGAGGGACCTGCCAAAGTTAAACCATTTGGCCAGGAGAGCCCTTTTATGAAGGCATGTGCTCGATTTCGTCGCCAAATTTTTTTGTCGAATTTTACGCCCTCTCATTTTTAAAAGTCGATTCCACAGCAACTAATAGAGCTTTGCGATCGCAATCACTTCCAGAATGTGCAAAAGATATTCTAGTTTCATAACAGAACAGCAGGGACCTGCCAAAGTTAAACCATTTGGCCAGGAGAGCCCTTTTATGCAGACTTTTGCCCGATTTCGATACCCAAAATTTTTGCGATTTTCACAGAATTTTTTTCAAAAGCCGATTCCAAAGCAACTAATAGAGCTTTGCGATCGCAATCACTTCCAGAATCTGCCCCACGAAGTCTAATTTCATGATAAAGCACGAGGGACCTGCCAAAGTTAAACCATTTGGCCAGGAGAGCCCTTTTATGAAGGCATGTGCTCGATTTCGTCGCCAAATTTTTTTGTCGAATTTTACGCCCTCTCATTTTTAAAAGTCGATTCCACAGCAACTAATAGAGCTTTGCGATCGCAATCACTTCCAGAATGTGCAAAAGATATTCTAGTTTCATAACAGAACAGCAGGGACCTGCCAAAGTTAAACCATTTGGCCAGGAGAGCCCTTTTATGCAGACTTTTGCCCGATTTCGATACCCAAAATTTTTGCGATTTTCACAGAATTTTTTTCAAAAGCCGATTCCAAAGCAACTAATAGAGCTTTGCGATCGCAATCACTTCCAGAATCTGCCCCACGAAGTCTACTTTCATGATAAAGCACGAGGGACCTGCCAAAGTTAAACCATTTGGCCAGGAGAGCCCTTTTATGAAGGCATGTGCTCGATTTCGTCGCCAAATTTTTTTGTCGAATTTTACGCCCTCTCATTTTTAAAAGTCGATTCCACAGCAACTAATAGAGCTTTGCGATCGCAATCACTTCCAGAATGTGCAAAAGATATTCTAGTTTCATAACAGAACAGCAGGGACCTGCCAAAGTTAAACCATTTGGCCAGGAGAGCCCTTTTATGCAGACTTTTGCCCGATTTCGATACCCAAAATTTTTGCGATTTTGACAGAATTTTTTTCAAAAGCCGATTCCAAAGCAACTAATAGAGCTTTGCGATCGCAATCACTTCCAGAATCTGCCCCACGAAGTCTACTTTCATGATAAAGCACGAGGGACCTGCCAAAGTTAAACCATTTGGCCAGGAGAGCCCTTTTATGAAGGCATGTGCTCGATTTCGTCGCCAAATTTTTTTGTCGAATTTTACGCCCTCTCATTTTTAAAAGTCGATTCCACAGCAACTAATAGAGCTTTGCGATCGCAATCACTTCCAGAATGTGCAAAAGATATTCTAGTTTCATAACAGAACAGCAGGGACCTGCCAAAGTTAAACCATTTGGCCAGGAGAGCCCTTTTATGCAGACTTTTGCCCGATTTCGATACCCAAAATTTTTGCGATTTTCACAGAATTTTTTTCAAAAGCCGATTCCAAAGCAACTAATAGAGCTTTGCGATCGCAATCACTTCCAGAATCTGCCCCACGAAGTCTACTTTCATGATAAAGCACGAGGGACCTGCCAAAGTTAAACCATTTGGCCAGGAGAGCCCTTTTATGAAGGCATGTGCTCGATTTCGTCGCCAAATTTTTTTGTCGAATTTTACGCCCTCTCATTTTTAAAAGTCGATTCCACAGCAACTAATAGAGCTTTGCGATCGCAATCACTTCCAGAATGTGCAAACGATATTCTAGTTTCATAACAGAACAGCAGGGACCTGCCAAAGTTAAACCATTTGGCCAGGAGAGCCCTTTTATGCAGACTTTTGCCCGATTTCGATACCCAAAATTTTTGCGATTTTCACAGAATTTTTTTCAAAAGCCGATTCCAAAGCAACTAATAGAGCTTTGCGATCGCAATCACTCCCAGAATCTGCCCCACGAAGTCTACTTTCATGATAAAGCACGAGGGACCTGCCAAAGTTAAACCATTTGGCCAGGAGAGCACTTTTATGAAGGCATGTGCTCGATTTCGTCGCCAAATTTTTTTGTCGAATTTTACGCCCTCTCATTTTTAAAAGTCGATTCCACAGCAACTAATAGAGCTTTGCGATCGCAATCACTTCCAGAATGTGCAAAAGATATTCTAGTTTCATAACAGAACAGCAGGGACCTGCCAAAGTTAAACCATTTGGCCAGGAGAGCCCTTTTATGCAGACTTTTGCCCGATTTCGATACCCAAAATTTTTGCGATTTTCACAGAATTTTTTTCAAAAGCCGATTCCAAAGCAACTAATAGAGCTTTGCGATCGCAATCACTTCCAGAATCTGCCCCACGAAGTCTACTTTCATGATAAAGCACGAGGGACCTGCCAAAGTTAAACCATTTGGCCAGGAGAGCCCTTTTATGAAGGCATGTGCTCGATTTCGTCGCCAAATTTTTTTGTCGAATTTTACGCCCTCTCATTTTTAAAAGTCGATTCCACAGCAACTAATAGAGCTTTGCGATCGCAATCACTTCCAGAATGTGCAAAAGATATTCTAGTTTCATAACAGAACAGCAGGGACCTGCCAAAGTTAAACCATTTGGCCAGGAGAGCCCTTTTATGCAGACTTTTGCCCGATTTCGATACCCAAAATTTTTGCGATTTTCACAGAATTTTTTTCAAAAGCCGATTCCAAAGCAACTAATAGAGCTTTGCGATCGCAATCACTTCCAGAATCTGCCCCACGAAGTCTACTTTCATGATAAAGCACGAGGGACCTGCCAAAGTTAAACCATTTGGCCAGGAGAGCCCTTTTATGAAGGCATGTGCTCGATTTCGTCGCCAAATTTTTTTGTCGAATTTTACGCCCTCTCATTTTTAAAAGTCGATTCCACAGCAACTAATAGAGCTTTGCGATCGCAATCACTTCCAGAATGTGCAAAAGATATTCTAGTTTCATAACAGAACAGCAGGGACCTGCCAAAGTTAAACCATTTGGCCAGGAGAGCCCTTTTATGCAGACTTTTGCCCGATTTCGATACCCAAAATTTTTGCGATTTTCACAGAATTTTTTTCAAAAGCCGATTCCAAAGCAACTAATAGAGCTTTGCGATCGCAATCACTTCCAGAATCTGCCCCACGAAGTCTACTTTCATGATAAAGCACGAGGGACCTGCCAAAGTTAAACCATTTGGCCAGGAGAGCCCTTTTATGAAGGCATGTGCTCGATTTCGTCGCCAAATTTTTTTGTCGAATTTTACGCCCTCTCATTTTTAAAAGTCGATTCCACAGCAACTAATAGAGCTTTGCGATCGCAATCACTTCCAGAATGTGCAAAAGATATTCTAGTTTCATAACAGAACAGCAGGGACCTGCCAAAGTTAAACCATTTGGCCAGGAGAGCCCTTTTATGCAGACTTTTGCCCGATTTCGATACCCAAAATTTTTGCGATTTTCACAGAATTTTTTTCAAAAGCCGATTCCAAAGCAACTAATAGAGCTTTGCGATCGCAATCACTTCCAGAATCTGCCCCACGAAGTCTACTTTCATGATAAAGCACGAGGGACCTGCCAAAGTTAAACCATTTGGCCAGGAGAGCCCTTTTATGAAGGCATGTGCTCGATTTCGTCGCCAAATTTTTTTGTCGAATTTTACGCCCTCTCATTTTTAAAAGTCGATTCCACAGCAACTAATAGAGCTTTGCGATCGCAATCACTTCCAGAATGTGCAAAAGATATTCTAGTTTCATAACAGAACAGCAGGGACCTGCCAAAGTTAAACCATTTGGCCAGGAGAGCCCTTTTATGCAGACTTTTGCCCGATTTCGATACCCAAAATTTTTGCGATTTTCACAGAATTTTTTTCAAAAGCCGATTCCAAAGCAACTAATAGAGCTTTGCGATCGCAATCACTTCCAGAATCTGCCCCACGAAGTCTACTTTCATGATAAAGCACGAGGGACCTGCCAAAGTTAAACCATTTGGCCAGGAGAGCCCTTTTATGAAGGCATGTGCTCGATTTCGTCGCCAAATTTTTTTGTCGAATTTTACGCCCTCTCATTTTTAAAAGTCGATTCCACAGCAACTAATAGAGCTTTGCGATCGCAATCACTTCCAGAATGTGCAAAAGATATTCTAGTTTCATAACAGAACAGCAGGGACCTGCCAAAGTTAAACCATTTGGCCAGGAGAGCCCTTTTATGCAGACTTTTGCCCGATTTCGATACCCAAAATTTTTGCGATTTTCACAGAATTTTTTTCAAAAGCCGATTCCAAAGCAACTAATAGAGCTTTGCGATCGCAATCACTTCCAGAATCTGCCCCACGAAGTCTACTTTCATGATAAAGCACGAGGGACCTGCCAAAGTTAAACCATTTGGCCAGGAGAGCCCTTTTATGAAGGCATGTGCTCGATTTCGTCGCCAAATTTTTTTGTCGAATTTTACGCCCTCTCATTTTTAAAAGTCGATTCCACAGCAACTAATAGAGCTTTGCGATCGCAATCACTTCCAGAATGTGCAAAAGATATTCTAGTTTCATAACAGAACAGCAGGGACCTGCCAAAGTTAAACCATTTGGCCAGGAGAGCCCTTTTATGCAGACTTTTGCCCAATTTCGATACCCAAAATTTTTGCGATTTTCACAGAATTTTTTTCAAAAGCCGATTCCAAAGCAACTAATAGAGCTTTGCGATCGCAATCACTTCCAGAATCTGCCCCACGAAGTCTACTTTCATGATAAAGCACGAGGGACCTGCCAAAGTTAAACCATTTGGCCAGGAGAGCCCTTTTATGAAGGCATGTGCTCGATTTCGTCGCCAAATTTTTTTGTCGAATTTTACGCCCTCTCATTTTTAAAAGTCGATTCCACAGCAACTAATAGAGCTTTGCGATCGCAATCACTTCCAGAATGTGCAAAAGATATTCTAGTTTCATAACAGAACAGCAGGGACCTGCGAAAGTTAAACCATTTGGCCAGGAGAGCCCTTTTATGCAGACTTTTGCCCGATTTCGATACCCAAAATTTTTGCGATTTTCACAGAATTTTTTTCAAAAGCCGATTCCAAAGCAACTAATAGAGCTTTGCGATCGCAATCACTTCCAGAATCTGCCCCACGAAGTCTACTTTCATGATAAAGCACGAGGGACCTGCCAAAGTTAAACCATTTGGCCAGGAGAGCCCTTTTATGAAGGCATGTGCTCGATTTCGTCGCCAAATTTTTTTGTCGAATTTTACGCCCTCTCATTTTTAAAAGTCGATTCCACAGCAACTAATAGAGCTTTGCGATCGCAATCACTTCCAGAATGTGCAAAAGATATTCTAGTTTCATAACAGAACAGCAGGGACCTGCGAAAGTTAAACCATTTGGCCAGGAGAGCCCTTTTATGCAGACTTTTGCCCGATTTCGATACCCAAAATTTTTGCGATTTTCACAGAATTTTTTTCAAAAGCCGATTCCAAAGCAACTAATAGAGCTTTGCGATCGCAATCACTTCCAGAATCTGCCCCACGAAGTCTACTTTCATGATAAAGCACGAGGGACCTGCCAAAGTTAAACCATTTGGCCAGGAGAGCCCTTTTATGAAGGCATGTGCTCGATTTCGTCGCCAAATTTTTTTGTCGAATTTTACGCCCTCTCATTTTTAAAAGTCGATTCCACAGCAACTAATAGAGCTTTGCGATCGCAATCACTTCCAGAATGTGCAAAAGATATTCTAGTTTCATAACAGAACAGCAGGGACCTGCCAAAGTTAAACCATTTGGCCAGGAGAGCCCTTTTATGCAGACTTTTGCCCGATTTCGATACCCAAAATTTTTGCGATTTTCACAGAATTTTTTTCAAAAGCCGATTCCAAAGCAACTAATAGAGCTTTACGATCGCAATCACTTCCAGAATCTGCCCCACGAAGTCTACTTTCATGATAAAGCACGAGGGACCTGCCAAAGTTAAACCATTTGGCCAGGAGAGCCCTTTTATGAAGGCATGTGCTCGATTTCGTCGCCAAATTTTTTTGTCGAATTTTACGCCCTCTCATTTTTAAAAGTCGATTCCACAGCAACTAATAGAGCTTTGCGATCGCAATCACTTCCAGAATGTGCAAAAGATATTCTAGTTTCATAACAGAACAGCAGGGACCTGCCAAAGTTAAACCATTTGGCCAGGAGAGCCCTTTTATGCAGACTTTTGCCCGATTTCGATACCCAAAATTTTTGCGATTTTCACAGAATTTTTTTCAAAAGCCGATTCCAAAGCAACTAATAGAGCTTTGCGATCGCAATCACTTCCAGAATCTGCCCCACGAAGTCTACTTTCATGATAAAGCACGAGGGACCTGCCAAAGTTAAACCATTTGGCCAGGAGAGCCCTTTTATGAAGGCATGTGCTCGATTTCGTCGCCAAATTTTTTTGTCGAATTTTACGCCCTCTCATTTTTAAAAGTCGATTCCACAGCAACTAATAGAGCTTTGCGATCGCAATCACTTCCAGAATGTGCAAAAGATATTCTAGTTTCATAACAGAACAGCAGGGACCTGCCAAAGTTAAACCATTTGTCCAGGAGAGCCCTTTTATGCAGACTTTTGCCCGATTTCGATACCCAAAATTTTTGCGATTTTCACAGAATTTTTTTCAAAAGCCGATTCCAAAGCAACTAATAGAGCTTTGCGATCGCAATCACTTCCAGAATCTGCCCCACGAAGTCTACTTTCATGATAAAGCACGAGGGACCTGCCAAAGTTAAACCATTTGGCCAGGAGAGCCCTTTTATGAAGGCATGTGCTCGATTTCGTCGCCAAATTTTTTTGTCGAATTTTACGCCCTCTCATTTTTAAAAGTCGATTCCACAGCAACTAATAGAGCTTTGCGATCGCAATCACTTCCAGAATGTGCAAAAGATATTCTAGTTTCATAACAGAACACCAGGGACCTGCCAAAGTTAAACCATTTGGCCAGGAGAGCCCTTTTATGCAGACTTTTGCCCGATTTCGATACCCAAAATTTTTGCGATTTTCACAGAATTTTTTTCAAAAGCCGATTCCAAAGCAACTAATAGAGCTTTGCGATCGCAATCACTTCCAGAATCTGCCCCACGAAGTCTACTTTCATGATAAAGCACGAGGAACCTGCCAAAGTTAAACCATTTGGCCAGGAGAGCCCTTTTATGAAGGCATGTGCTCGATTTCGTCGCCAAATTTTTTTGTCGAATTTTACGCCCTCTCATTTTTAAAAGTCGATTCCACAGCAACTAATAGAGCTTTGCGATCGCAATCACTTCCAGAATGTGCAAAAGATATTCTAGTTTCATAACAGAACAGCAGGGACCTGCCAAAGTTAAACCATTTGGCCAGGAGAGCCCTTTTATGCAGACTTTTGCCCGATTTCGATACCCAAAATTTTTGCGATTTTCACAGAATTTTTTTCAAAAGCCGATTCCAAAGCAACTAATAGAGCTTTGCGATCGCAATCACTTCCAGAATCTGCCCCACGAAGTCTACTTTCATGATAAAGCACGAGGGACCTGCCAAAGTTAAACCATTTGGCCAGGAGAGCCCTTTTATGAAGGCATGTGCTCGATTTCGTCGCCAAATTTTTTTGTCGAATTTTACGCCCTCTCATTTTTAAAAGTCGATTCCACAGCAACTAATAGAGCTTTGCGATCGCAATCACTTCCAGAATGTGCAAAAGATATTCTAGTTTCATAACAGAACAGCAGGGACCTGCCAAAGTTAAACCATTTGGCCAGGAGAGCCCTTTTATGCAGACTTTTGCCCGATTTCGATACCCAAAATTTTTGCGATTTGCACAGAATTTTTTTCAAAAGCCGATTCCCAAGCAACTAATAGAGCTTTGCGATCGCAATCACTTCCAGAATCTGCCCCACGAAGTCTACTTTCATGATAAAGCACGAGGGACCTGCCAAAGTTAAACCATTTGGCCAGGAGAGCCCTTTTATGAAGGCATGTGCTCGATTTCGTCGCCAAATTTTTTTGTCGAATTTTACGCCCTCTCATTTTTAAAAGTCGATTCCACAGCAACTAATAGAGCTTTGCGATCGCAATCACTTCCAGAATGTGCAAAAGATATTCTAGTTTCATAACAGAACAGCAGGGACCTGCCAAAGTTAAACCATTTGGCCAGGAGAGCCCTTTTATGCAGACTTTTGCCCGATTTCGATACCCAAAATTTTTGCGATTTTCACAGAATTTTTTTCAAAAGCCGATTCCAAAGCAACTAATAGAGCTTTGCGATCGCAATCACTTCCAGAATCTGCCCCACGAAGTCTACTTTCATGATAAAGCACGAGGGACCTGCCAAAGTTAAACCATTTGGCCAGGAGAGCCCTTTTATGAAGGCATGTGCTCGATTTCGTCGCCAAATTTTTTTGTCGAATTTTACGCCCTCTCATTTTTAAAAGTCGATTCCACAGCAACTAATAGAGCTTTGCGATCGCAATCACTTCCAGAATGTGCAAAAGATATTCTAGTTTCATAACAGAACAGCAGGGACCTGCCAAAGTTAAACCATTTGGCCAGGAGAGCCCTTTTATGCAGACTTTTGCCCGATTTCGATACCCAAAATTTTTGCGATTTTCACAGAATTTTTTTCAAAAGCCGATTCCAAAGCAACTAATAGAGCTTTGCGATCGCAATCACTTCCAGAATCTGCCCCACGAAGTCTACTTTCATGATAAAGCACGAGGGACCTGCCAAAGTTAAACCATTTGGCCAGGAGAGCCCTTTTATGAAGGCATGTGCTCGATTTCGTCGCCAAATTTTTTTGTCGAATTTTACGCCCTCTCATTTTTAAAAGTCGATTCCACAGCAACTAATAGAGCTTTGCGATCGCAATCACTTCCAGAATGTGCAAAAGATATTCTAGTTTCATAACAGAACAGCAGGGACCTGCCAAAGTTAAACCATTTGGCCAGGAGAGCCCTTTTATGCAGACTTTTGCCCGATTTCGATACCCAAAATTTTTGCGATTTTCACAGAATTTTTTTCAAAAGCCGATTCCAAAGCAACTAATAGAGCTTTGCGATCGCAATCACTTCCAGAATCTGCCCCACGAAGTCTACTTTCATGATAAAGCACGAGGGACCTGCCAAAGTTAAACCATTTGGCCAGGAGAGCCCTTTTATGAAGGCATGTGCTCGATTTCGTCGCCAAATTTTTTTGTCGAATTTTACGCCCTCTCATTTTTAAAAGTCGATTCCACAGCAACTAATAGAGCTTTGCGATCGCAATCACTTCCAGAATGTGCAAAAGATATTCTAGTTTCATAACAGAACAGCAGGGACCTGCCAAAGTTAAACCATTTGGCCAGGAGAGCCCTTTTATGCAGACTTTTGCCCGATTTCGATACCCAAAATTTTTGCGATTTTCACAGAATTTTTTTCAAAAGCCGATTCCAAAGCAACTAATAGAGCTTTGCGATCGCAATCACTTCCAGAATCTGCCCCACGAAGTCTACTTTCATGATAAAGCACGAGGGACCTGCCAAAGTTAAACCATTTGGCCAGGAGAGCCCTTTTATGAAGGCATGTGCTCGATTTCGTCGCCAAATTTTTTTGTCGAATTTTACGCCCTCTCATTTTTAAAAGTCGATTCCACAGCAACTAATAGAGCTTTGCGATCGCAATCACTTCCAGAATGTGCAAAAGATATTCTAGTTTCATAACAGAACAGCAGGGACCTGCCAAAGTTAAACCATTTGGCCAGGAGAGCCCTTTTATGCAGACTTTTGCCCGATTTCGATACCCAAAATTTTTGCGATTTTCACAGAATTTTTTTCAAAAGCCGATTCCAAAGCAACTAATAGAGCTTTGCGATCGCAATCACTTCCAGAATCTGCCCCACGAAGTCTACTTTCATGATAAAGCACGAGGGACCTGCCAAAGTTAAACCATTTGGCCAGGAGAGCCCTTTTATGAAGGCATGTGCTCGATTTCGTCGCCAAATTTTTTTGTCGAATTTTACGCCCTCTCATTTTTAAAAGTCGATTCCACAGCAACTAATAGAGCTTTGCGATCGCAATCACTTCCAGAATGTGCAAAAGATATTCTAGTTTCATAACAGAACAGCAGGGACCTGCCAAAGTTAAACCATTTGGCCAGGAGAGCCCTTTTATGCAGACTTTTGCCCGATTTCGATACCCAAAATTTTTGCGATTTTCACAGAATTTTTTTCAAAAGCCGATTCCAAAGCAACTAATAGAGCTTTGCGATCGCAATCACTTCCAGAATCTGCCCCACGAAGTCTACTTTCATGATAAAGCACGAGGGACCTGCCAAAGTTAAACCATTTGGCCAGGAGAGCCCTTTTATGAAGGCATGTGCTCGATTTCGTCGCCAAATTTTTTTGTCGAATTTTACGCCCTCTCATTTTTAAAAGTCGATTCCACAGCAACTAATAGAGCTTTGCGATCGCAATCACTTCCAGAATGTGCAAAAGATATTCTAGTTTCATAACAGAACAGCAGGGACCTGCCAAAGTTAAACCATTTGGCCAGGAGAGCCCTTTTATGCAGACTTTTGCCCGATTTCGATACCCAAAATTTTTGCGATTTTCACAGAATTTTTTTCAAAAGCCGATTCCAAAGCAACTAATAGAGCTTTGCGATCGCAATCACTTCCAGAATCTGCCCCACGAAGTCTACTTTCATGATAAAGCACGAGGGACCTGCCAAAGTTAAACCATTTGGCCAGGAGAGCCCTTTTATGAAGGCATGTGCTCGATTTCGTCGCCAAATTTTTTTGTCGAATTTTACGCCCTCTCATTTTTAAAAGTCGATTCCACAGCAACTAATAGAGCTTTGCGATCGCAATCACTTCCAGAATGTGCAAAAGATATTCTAGTTTCATAACAGAACAGCAGGGACCTGCCAAAGTTAAACCATTTGGCCAGGAGAGCCCTTTTATGCAGACTTTTGCCCGATTTCGATACCCAAAATTTTTGCGATTTTCACAGAATTTTTTTCAAAAGCCGATTCCAAAGCAACTAATAGAGCTTTGCGATCGCAATCACTTCCAGAATCTGCCCCACGAAGTCTACTTTCATGATAAAGCACGAGGGACCTGCCAAAGTTAAACCATTTGGCCAGGAGAGCCCTTTTATGAAGGCATGTGCTCGATTTCGTCGCCAAATTTTTTTGTCGAATTTTACGCCCTCTCATTTTTAAAAGTCGATTCCACAGCAACTAATAGAGCTTTGCGATCGCAATCACTTCCAGAATGTGCAAAAGATATTCTAGTTTCATAACAGAACAGCAGGGACCTGCCAAAGTTAAACCATTTGGCCAGGAGAGCCCTTTTATGCAGACTTTTGCCCGATTTCGATACCCAAAATTTTTGCGATTTTCACAGAATTTTTTTCAAAAGCCGATTCCAAAGCAACTAATAGAGCTTTGCGATCGCAATCACTTCCAGAATCTGCCCCACGAAGTCTACTTTCATGATAAAGCACGAGGGACCTGCCAAAGTTAAACCATTTGGCCAGGAGAGCCCTTTTATGAAGGCATGTGCTCGATTTCGTCGCCAAATTTTTTTGTCGAATTTTACGCCCTCTCATTTTTAAAAGTCGATTCCACAGCAACTAATAGAGCTTTGCGATCGCAATCACTTCCAGAATGTGCAAAAGATATTCTAGTTTCATAACAGAACAGCAGGGACCTGCCAAAGTTAAACCATTTGGCCAGGAGAGCCCTTTTATGCAGACTTTTGCCCGATTTCGATACCCAAAATTTTTGCGATTTTCACAGAATTTTTTTCAAAAGCCGATTCCAAAGCAACTAATAGAGCTTTGCGATCGCAATCACTTCCAGAATCTGCCCCACGAAGTCTACTTTCATGATAAAGCACGAGGGACCTGCCAAAGTTAAACCATTTGGCCAGGAGAGCCCTTTTATGAAGGCATGTGCTCGATTTCGTCGCCAAATTTTTTTGTCGAATTTTACGCCCTCTCATTTTTAAAAGTCGATTCCACAGCAACTAATAGAGCTTTGCGATCGCAATCACTTCCAGAATGTGCAAAAGATATTCTAGTTTCATAACAGAACAGCAGGGACCTGCCAAAGTTAAACCATTTGGCCAGGAGAGCCCTTTTATGCAGACTTTTGCCCGATTTCGATACCCAAAATTTTTGCGATTTTCACAGAATTTTTTTCAGAAGCCGATTCCAAAGCAACTAATAGAGCTTTGCGATCGCAATCACTTCCAGAATCTGCCCCACGAAGTCTACTTTCATGATAAAGCACGAGGGACCTGCCAAAGTTAAACCATTTGGCCAGGAGAGCCCTTTTATGAAGGCATGTGCTCGATTTCGTCGCCAAATTTTTTTGTCGAATTTTACGCCCTCTCATTTTTAAAAGTCGATTCCACAGCAACTAATAGAGCTTTGCGATCGCAATCACTTCCAGAATGTGCAAAAGATATTCTAGTTTCATAACAGAACAGCAGGGACCTGCCAAAGTTAAACCATTTGGCCAGGAGAGCCCTTTTATGCAGACTTTTGCCCGATTTCGATACCCAAAATTTTTGCGATTTTCACAGAATTTTTTTCAAAAGCCGATTCCAAAGCAACTAATAGAGCTTTGCGATCGCAATCACTTCCAGAATCTGCCCCACGAAGTCTACTTTCATGATAAAGCACGAGGGACCTGCCAAAGTTAAACCATTTGGCCAGGAGAGCCCTTTTATGAAGGCATGTGCTCGATTTCGTCGCCAAATTTTTTTGTCGAATTTTACGCCCTCTCATTTTTAAAAGTCGATTCCACAGCAACTAATAGAGCTTTGCGATCGCAATCACTTTCAGAATGTGCAAAAGATATTCTAGTTTCATAACAGAACAGCAGGGACCTGCCAAAGTTAAACCATTTGGCCAGGAGAGCCCTTTTATGCAGACTTTTGCCCGATTTCGATACCCAAAATTTTTGCGATTTTCACAGAATTTTTTTCAAAAGCCGATTCCAAAGCAACTAATAGAGCTTTGCGATCGCAATCACTTCCAGAATCTGCCCCACGAAGTCTACTTTCATGATAAAGCACGAGGGACCTGCCAAAGTTAAACCATTTGGCCAGGAGAGCCCTTTTATGAAGGCATGTGCTCGATTTCGTCGCCAAATTTTTTTGTCGAATTTTACGCCCTCTCATTTTTAAAAGTCGATTCCACAGCAACTAATAGAGCTTTGCGATCGCAATCACTTCCAGAATGTGCAAAAGATATTCTAGTTTCATAACAGAACAGCAGGGACCTGCCAAAGTTAAACCATTTGGCCAGGAGAGCCCTTTTATGCAGACTTTTGCCCGATTTCGATACCCAAAATTTTTGCGATTTTCACAGAATTTTTTTCAAAAGCCGATTCCAAAGCAACTAATAGAGCTTTGCGATCGCAATCACTTCCAGAATCTGCCCCACGAAGTCTACTTTCATGATAAAGCACGAGGGACCTGCCAAAGTTAAACCATTTGGCCAGGAGAGCCCTTTTATGAAGGCATGTGCTCGATTTCGTCGCCAAATTTTTTTGTCGAATTTTACGCCCTCTCATTTTTAAAAGTCGATTCCACAGCAACTAATAGAGCTTTGCGATCGCAATCACTTCCAGAATGTGCAAAAGATATTCTAGTTTCATAACAGAACAGCAGGGACCTGCCAAAGTTAAACCATTTGGCCAGGAGAGCCCTTTTATGCAGACTTTTGCCCGATTTCGATACCCAAAATTTTTGCGATTTTCACAGAATTTTTTTCAAAAGCCGATTCCAAAGCAACTAATAGAGCTTTGCGATCGCAATCACTTCCAGAATCTGCCCCACGAAGTCTACTTTCATGATAAAGCACGAGGGACCTGCCAAAGTTAAACCATTTGGCCAGGAGAGCCCTTTTATGAAGGCATGTGCTCGATTTCGTCGCCAAATTTTTTTGTCGAATTTTACGCCCTCTCATTTTTAAAAGTCGATTCCACAGCAACTAATAGAGCTTTGCGATCGCAATCACTTTCAGAATGTGCAAAAGATATTCTAGTTTCATAACAGAACAGCAGGGACCTGCCAAAGTTAAACCATTTGGCCAGGAGAGCCCTTTTATGCAGACTTTTGCCCGATTTCGATACCCAAAATTTTTGCGATTTTCACAGAATTTTTTTCAAAAGCCGATTCCAAAGCAACTAATAGAGCTTTGCGATCGCAATCACTTCCAGAATCTGCCCCACGAAGTCTACTTTCATGATAAAGCACGAGGGACCTGCCAAAGTTAAACCATTTGGCCAGGAGAGCCCTTTTATGAAGGCATGTGCTCGATTTCGTCGCCAAATTTTTTTGTCGAATTTTACGCCCTCTCATTTTTAAAAGTCGATTCCACAGCAACTAATAGAGCTTTGCGATCGCAATCACTTCCAGAATGTGCAAAAGATATTCTAGTTTCATAACAGAACAGCAGGGACCTGCCAAAGTTAAACCATTTGGCCAGGAGAGCCCTTTTATGCAGACTTTTGCCCGATTTCGATACCCAAAATTTTTGCGATTTTCACAGAATTTTTTTCAAAAGCCGATTCCAAAGCAACTAATAGAGCTTTGCGATCGCAATCACTTCCAGAATCTGCCCCACGAAGTCTACTTTCATGATAAAGCACGAGGGACCTGCCAAAGTTAAACCATTTGGCCAGGAGAGCCCTTTTATGAAGGCATGTGCTCGATTTCGTCGCCAAATTTTTTTGTCGAATTTTACGCCCTCTCATTTTTAAAAGTCGATTCCACAGCAACTAATAGAGCTTTGCGATCGCAATCACTTCCAGAATGTGCAAAAGATATTCTAGTTTCATAACAGAACAGCAGGGACCTGCCAAAGTTAAACCATTTGGCCAGGAGAGCCCTTTTATGCAGACTTTTGCCCGATTTCGATACCCAAAATTTTTGCGATTTTCACAGAATTTTTTTCAAAAGCCGATTCCAAAGCAACTAATAGAGCTTTGCGATCGCAATCACTTCCAGAATCTGCCCCACGAAGTCTACTTTCATGATAAAGCACGAGGGACCTGCCAAAGTTAAACCATTTGGCCAGGAGAGCCCTTTTATGAAGGCATGTGCTCGATTTCGTCGCCAAATTTTTTTGTCGAATTTTACGCCCTCTCATTTTTAAAAGTCGATTCCACAGCAACTAATAGAGCTTTGCGATCGCAATCACTTCCAGAATGTGCAAAAGATATTCTAGTTTCATAACAGAACAGCAGGGACCTGCCAAAGTTAAACCATTTGGCCAGGAGAGCCCTTTTATGCAGACTTTTGCCCGATTTCGATACCCAAAATTTTTGCGATTTTCACAGAATTTTTTTCAAAAGCCGATTCCAAAGCAACTAATAGAGCTTTGCGATCGCAATCACTTCCAGAATCTGCCCCACGAAGTCTACTTTCATGATAAAGCACGAGGGACCTGCCAAAGTTAAACCATTTGGCCAGGAGAGCCCTTTTATGAAGGCATGTGCTCGATTTCGTCGCCAAATTTTTTTGTCGAATTTTACGCCCTCTCATTTTTAAAAGTCGATTCCACAGCAACTAATAGAGCTTTGCGATCGCAATCACTTCCAGAATGTGCAAAAGATATTCTAGTTTCATAACAGAACAGCAGGGACCTGCCAAAGTTAAACCATTTGGCCAAGAGAGCCCTTTTATGCAGACTTTTGCCCGATTTCGATACCCAAAATTTTTGCGATTTTCACAGAATTTTTTTCAAAAGCCGATTCCAAAGCAACTAATAGAGCTTTGCGATCGCAATCACTTCCAGAATCTGCCCCACGAAGTCTACTTTCATGATAAAGCACGAGGGACCTGCCAAAGTTAAACCATTTGGCCAGGAGAGCCCTTTTATGAAGGCATGTGCTCGATTTCGTCGCCAAATTTTTTTGTCGAATTTTACGCCCTCTCATTTTTAAAAGTCGATTCCACAGCAACTAATAGAGCTTTGCGATCGCAATCACTTCCAGAATGTGCAAAAGATATTCTAGTTTCATAACAGAACAGCAGGGACCTGCCAAAGTTAAACCATTTGGCCAGGAGAGCCCTTTTATGCAGACTTTTGCCCGATTTCGATACCCAAAATTTTTGCGATTTTCACAGAATTTTTTTCAGAAGCCGATTCCAAAGCAACTAATAGAGCTTTGCGATCGCAATCACTTCCAGAATCTGCCCCACGAAGTCTACTTTCATGATAAAGCACGAGGGACCTGCCAAAGTTAAACCATTTGGCCAGGAGAGCCATTTTATGAAGGCATGTGCTCGATTTCGTCGCCAAATTTTTTTGTCGAATTTTACGCCCTCTCATTTTTAAAAGTCGATTCCACAGCAACTAATAGAGCTTTGCGATCGCAATCACTTCCAGAATGTGCAAAAGATATTCTAGTTTCATAACAGAACAGCAGGGACCTGCCAAAGTTAAACCATTTGGCCAGGAGAGCCCTTTTATGCAGACTTTTGCCCGATTTCGATACCCAAAATTTTTGCGATTTTCACAGAATTTTTTTCAAAAGCCGATTCCAAAGCAACTAATAGAGCTTTGCGATCGCAATCACTTCCAGAATCTGCCCCACGAAGTCTACTTTCATGATAAAGCACGAGGGACCTGCCAAAGTTAAACCATTTGGCCAGGAGAGCCCTTTTATGAAGGCATGTGCTCGATTTCGTCGCCAAATTTTTTTGTCGAATTTTACGCCCTCTCATTTTTAAAAGTCGATTCCACAGCAACTAATAGAGCTTTGCGATCGCAATCACTTCCAGAATGTGCAAAAGATATTCTAGTTTCATAACAGAACAGCAGGGACCTGCCAAAGTTAAACCATTTGGCCAGGAGAGCCCTTTTATGCAGACTTTTGCCCGATTTCGATACCCAAAATTTTTGCGATTTTCACAGAATTTTTTTCAAAAGCCGATTCCAAAGCAACTAATAGAGCTTTGCGATCGCAATCACTTCCAGAATCTGCCCCACGAAGTCTACTTTCATGATAAAGCACGAGGGACCTGCCAAAGTTAAACCATTTGGCCAGGAGAGCCCTTTTATGAAGGCATGTGCTCGATTTCGTCGCCAAATTTTTTTGTCGAATTTTACGCCCTCTCATTTTTAAAAGTCGATTCCACAGCAACTAATAGAGCTTTGCGATCGCAATCACTTTCAGAATGTGCAAAAGATATTCTAGTTTCATAACAGAACAGCAGGGACCTGCCAAAGTTAAACCATTTGGCCAGGAGAGCCCTTTTATGCAGACTTTTGCCCGATTTCGATACCCAAAATTTTTGCGATTTTCACAGAATTTTTTTCAAAAGCCGATTCCAAAGCAACTAATAGAGCTTTGCGATCGCAATCACTTCCAGAATCTGCCCCACGAAGTCTACTTTCATGATAAAGCACGAGGGACCTGCCAAAGTTAAACCATTTGGCCAGGAGAGCCCTTTTATGAAGGCATGTGCTCGATTTCGTCGCCAAATTTTTTTGTCGAATTTTACGCCCTCTCATTTTTAAAAGTCGAGTCCACAGCAACTAATAGAGCTTTGCGATCGCAATCACTTCCAGAATGTGCAAAAGATATTCTAGTTTCATAACAGAACAGCAGGGACCTGCCAAAGTTAAACCATTTGGCCAGGAGAGCCCTTTTATGCAGACTTTTGCCCGATTTCGATACCCAAAATTTTTGCGATTTTCACAGAATTTTTTTCAAAAGCCGATTCCAAAGCAACTAATAGAGCTTTGCGATCGCAATCACTTCCAGAATCTGCCCCACGAAGTCTTCTTTCATGATAAAGCACGAGGGACCTGCCAAAGTTAAACCATTTGGCCAGGAGAGCCCTTTTATGAAGGCATGTGCTCGATTTCGTCGCCAAATTTTTTTGTCGAATTTTACGCCCTCTCATTTTTAAAAGTCGATTCCACAGCAACTAATAGAGCTTTGCGATCGCAATCACTTCCAGAATGTGCAAAAGATATTCTAGTTTCATAACAGAACAGCAGGGACCTGCCAAAGTTAAACCATTTGGCCAGGAGAGCCCTTTTATGCAGACTTTTGCCCGATTTCGATACCCAAAATTTTTGCGATTTTCACAGAATTTTTTTCAAAAGCCGATTCCAAAGCAACTAATAGAGCTTTGCGATCGCAATCACTTCCAGAATCTGCCCCACGAAGTCTACTTTCATGATAAAGCACGAGGGACCTGCCAAAGTTAAACCATTTGGCCAGGAGAGCCCTTTTATGAAGGCATGTGCTCGATTTCGTCGCCAAATTTTTTTGTCGAATTTTACGTCCTCTCATTTTTAAAAGTCGATTCCACAGCAACTAATAGAGCTTTGCGATCGCAATCACTTCCAGAATGTGCAAAAGATATTCTAGTTTCATAACAGAACAGCAGGGACCTACCAAAGTTAAACCATTTGGCCAGGAGAGCCCTTTTATGCAGACTTTTGCCCGATTTCGATACCCAAAATTTTTGCGATTTTCACAGAATTTTTTTCAAAAGCCGATTCCAAAGCAACTAATAGAGCTTTGCGATCGCAATCACTTCCAGAATCTGCCCCACGAAGTCTACTTTCATGATAAAGCACGAGGGACCTGCCAAAGTTAAACCATTTGGCCAGGAGAGCCCTTTTATGAAGGCATGTGCTCGATTTCGTCGCCAATTTTTTTTGTCGAATTTTACGCCCTCTCATTTTTAAAAGTCGATTCCACAGCAACTAATAGAGCTTTGCGATCGCAATCACTTCCAGAATGTGCAAAAGATATTCTAGTTTCATAACAGAACAGCAGGGACCTGCCAAAGTTAAACCATTTGGCCAGGAGAGCCCTTTTATGCAGACTTTTGCCCGATTTCGATACCCAAAATTTTTGCGATTTTCACAGAATTTTTTTCAAAAACCGATTCCAAAGCAACTAATAGAGCTTTGCGATCGCAATCACTTCCAGAATCTGCCCCACGAAGTCTACTTTC